>CACVKI010139640.1:0-33249 GCA_902732785.1 Trichogramma evanescens | reverse complement strand
GCGAGTGATGCTGGTCGGGGGGGCGAGCATCAATAACATTAATATAAAAAACATTTTTTCATTTTGACTTGTGTGTAAATAGTTACACACAACATTATTCCTCGTCTGTGGACATACCATCATCCGCGAATGATATTTCAGGACTCTGCATAATTTTTACCACGTAATTATTATAACACGTATTGATGTGTCTCCGACAAGTTGTATGCTGAGTAATACGGACGATAAAATTATAAATATTACGTTACTAGGCTGAGCTGACCATAGCAACCGCTGCATCTGTCGGGCGCGCAGAAGTGGGCAAAAGTTCTTCTTTTTCTAGGCTACGCGTACGGCGAAAGTAAACACTTTTGCCGGAGGGATGGAAAAAAATAAATTATACATTCTTGAGAAGCACGCGAGCGTTTACGTATGTGTGTGTATGCGTATGACTTTACTCGCGAGATCCCACACCTGTCACGAGTGTTTTTCAAAGTTTATTTTGACCTAAACATAAAAAGAGATCTGTAGTTATGATCCTTTGTGATATAGTTATTGCAGCGTATGTTTAATTTAAAGGACATTCTCATTTTCCAAAAATTTCCTCAAAAAATTCGTTTTTTTCGAGATGAAAAAATCGCAAAGATTAAAAATTATAATGATGAAAAAAATGTCTCGAGAAGGTTAAGTTTTAAAAAAGTAACAGTTTAAATCTCTGAATAGCAAATAAATTTATTGAGATAGATGTAAGTATCGTACAAAAAAGTGAATTTGATGCAAGAAAACGTACGTTGCGCTCTCGGTGACAGACGGCCGCTCGAACTTTGAATAAAATAATATTGATCTTACTATTTTTATTAAGAGAATGTATTTATACAGCTAGTCCCGAACTTCAGATTCAACCCCTAGATGTCGTAATCGATTTCAAACGTGAAAAATTAAAGTTTGGTACATATGTCCAGAAAAAATATCTTATTTTACAGCAACGCCTGCTACGCAACTCATGCACACGTTTAACGAATGGTCAATGATACGTGAAGATGCTTTGCCCGTAATGAGCTTGGAATTTTATTCGAGCAGATCAAAACGTATAATATAGGGTTTTCATTAGTTCCTGGCTGCGTTAAGATTGCCAGAAAGGCAATAAGTTATACATTCTTGAGAAGCAGGCGAACACGCGCCTAGCGAGTACATGTGTATGTGTATGCGTATGTGACGTCACTCGCGAGATCCCGCACCTGTCACGCGTGCTTCCGAATATAATACATTACATACGTATAGGGTAACGTGTAAAAATCCCCCCGTCGAACGAAGCCTTCCGTGACGTCGGCGGAAGAATCCCCTCGATATTTTTTTGACCCGCGTTTCGCATGCACCGATCAATGGTGCGCTCCCGAGTTTTAAAAAAGAGTTTTTGATACGGCCGAGCTAGGTCGATCGTGTATGGGCGCGATTCTTCACGGTGCACCTATCGTTAAATTGAAATTAAAATAAAGTCATCGAAATGCTATGATAAAAGAATAGACCGATTGTAAATTTAACGCAGCGATTGCGTCGACTTGGGCGTTTTGTTGACACGGAAAACAATATATAGGTATATATGGGTGAAGTGTGCGGAGCGCGATAAAAAGTTCTTTGGACTCGACGCCGATGTTGTACGTACATTACTTTTAGCCACGGCGCTATACATACACACGTATATATATATATATATAGGTAGGATGACTCGCGCGCAAGTTCGTTTCGCGATTCAAAGGCGTGCATCAGCAGCGGCAGCAGCAGCAGCAGCACGTGTGTGTACGCGCACGCGATGTTTATACAGAAGGTAGAGCATGAGACACATCTATGCACGAGAACGTCGAAAGTTAGGGAAAAGGCTTTCGCGTATATGTACGCTGTACATAATGTCACTCTGTGACACTCTGATGTATAGCAGCCAACTGTATATATACATCTACACAGCGATACGCACACGGAACGTTCAAAGTTTTCGTTGTTTCTCTTCGCGAACTATTATCGAGAAAAAAAATAAAAATAAAATCACCTCGTTAAACTTAGCTTTGATTAATAATTGTTTGGCTATTAAAGAGAACTTTTTAACTTCTCTACCTTTTATTTTTTTGCGCTCGACGACGGATTTAATTTCGCCAACTACGCATGGACGTTTGAGGATTTAATGCGCTCTGCAAGAATAGTAAAAAAATAGAAAAAAAAATAAAAATAAAAACGAACGGGAAAGTAAATAATAAAAGACTCGCTCCTCCGCGTCACAGAAATTCAACTAGATGGAAACATCAATCACAAGCTCGCGGGTATATAATACGCATCAAGGAAAAGTGTGACACGAAAGTTTCTTTGTAATTTATAAATATCATCGTCCTCCGTGCACGCGCCTTCGCGGGCGACAATTTCAACGCCTTAAGTTTTAATAATGTGCCATCTCCTCGTTTAGGAGGAAGCTAATGTAACATCGGGACGAAAAAATAATTCATTCGCGACTTCCCGAACTGATTTTAATTATACATACACATGGAGCTAGAGAATAATCCACACACGAGCGTGTCAGTTTGCGTGTCAGCGGCACATGACTTATGAATCGATATTTGTTGTGATAGAATAAATAAAAAATTGCACAATGTAGAGATGCGCGCGCGCGAGAGAGAGATTGTCATTATTTTCATTCAATCGAGCAGAGTATCGTCGCTCTCGCTGTGTGTACTTTTTACTAACAATAGTGATATTTAAATATTTATACATCGACGATGCGTTTAGTGTTTGTATATTAAACATTATAATGCACACATATATCGCGAGCAAATAAAAGCTTATGTAGCACGTGCGACAGGTAAACAATGCAGATGTACGTTGTTTGATTGAAGACCCCGTTTGACCGTGACTAATAAACAATCGGTTGACTTTGTACAGTTTTTAAGAATTTTTTTTAAGCCATAACCTAGAAGATGTCAAAAATCAATCGCCCTTTAGGCCCTTTATGCAAACACACGATACTTTGGATTGAATTTTAATTCAAAAGATCGGTCTACGGATTTTATTCTATCAGTATTTCACATATAATTCAAATTTATTTACTGAGCAAGATATTTCACTCCCTCGACGAGCGAACAGTATACTTACGATCGGCAAGAATTATCGGTTCATTCGGTCGATCGACGAGTCTTGCAGTATGCACAAATAACTTGGTATCACTCTATGAGTCACTATTTTTTTTTCAACAAAAATACACACGACACCAAGGCGTATATTATCTTTTTTACACACTGAAACACACCCGGCTCGCGATACAGCAGAACCGGCAAAAAGTCGAGAAGAAGAACGAAGGCGCCGCGCGCCGCTCCGTGTGCTGTTGTGTATCCTCGCCCGCACCGAGAGAACTGCAGTGTATTATCCTCGCGCGAAACACCTGCTCGCAGGTGAGAGCCTCGCTTTGGACTGTCTGTCTGTCTGTGTGTAGGCGCTCGCTCGCACACACAACACACGACTTGACGTGCCTATGTGTGCGTGTATGTGTGTGTGTGTGTGTGTATAATGCGATACCTACTACCACCGGACTCGCGTTCGTTCGTTCATTCGTTCGTCTTGCGGTGCAACAGCAGTTGTTGTTCCATGCCTGCCTCGTTGGCCGGAAGGAGCAGGAGACCCATGCCACTGCCACCGTGTATAAGCTATATATACCTCAAACGCACACACACTCACAGTGTTCGTTGCGGTCCTTTGTACAGTATTATATGTATATTATAATACACATTATACGAGCCCCCCCTTGCAGGGCCTCATTTTTTTTTATAATGCAGCGATAAAAGTCACTCGCTCGCAGTGGGTACGGGTTACAGTTTTAAGGGTTCGTTATCTTCTCTCCGCGTCGTTCTGAAATTTGCATAAAGGGAGGGAAGTCATTTTCGTAGTTCCGATCGTGTTCTAGAAGCAAAATAATATTTTTTTTTTCGACATTTCTTTTCCTTACGTTTTGAAACATTGTCAAGAGAGTTGATGGATTGCGAAAGATTCTGTTCGTGACAGAAGGAAAGACTTGCGGATGACATTTGGCATGATGCTATTTTCAAAGGACCGAAATCTTTTTTTGAACAATCTGGGCTGAAACATCCATAGTAGACATTTTGAACATTTATTATGTCAAGTAAATAAAGATTTAAAATGTTTTAAAATACATTACCATTCTTTGGTTATTTTTGGCGAATTTTCTGATATAGTTATGTTAAAAATATATCTATAAATGAGAATTAAAATATTTCAATAAAACTGCAGATCTGGTTTCAACCACTTCAATACAACTTTCAGCATCCACCGCTAGATGGCAAATAGCTTCATCTGTAAATCTGTAAGTTGCAAAGTCAAAATGATTGTATAAGTAAAGGCAAAAATAATAGTTTATATTCTTCAATTTAAGTAATGAAATTTTAAACATTTCTACCAGCGGTCTTTCCCGATTTATTGATTTTCATTCAACAAAAATGAAAAAACATGGATTGTATTTTTGTACCACCAATAATGGCATTTGCTACTAAATAATTGCCGCGAAAGTTACTGCTATTTACGTAAACGTTGTGCTTGATGCATTCACGACACAAAATTTACTCATTTAGTATCCGTGTAACTCATCAATATTTAAAGGCCAATGACGCTGTGCAGTCGATGCAGTTGCATGAAAAATTTAATCGACACGTATCCCAGTTTCTCGATTTATTTACAAAGAGCAAAAGCGCACGAATTTCGTAAAAGTGGAGCAGATCGACGAACAATAATAGAAGATGAATAAAATTGTTGGCATATGGAATCGACTCTGGATGATATGTTTGAAATTGCTCGGCGTGAATCCCTTGAACGTCAGATCCGAAGGATCTTGTCTGATATTCGAAACGTCGATACTGGGGGCCGTGTGCATTATCACCCTGGTACTGATTATGTCGTATTCCAATTACTACTTCATTCATTACGTTTACTGGATGTTGCGCGAGATCGAGGGCCGACCCCTCAAAGAGGTCTGCGTCGTGACTTTCAACGTGTTCTCAAAGTGTTGTCTCTCGATCGTCGTCGGTCTGGTGTACGCCTGTGCGCAGAAACCGCTGTGTCGAACCATGACCCAGCAGCAGCAGCTGGAAAAGCTCACCGCCACGGTGGCCGACAGTATCGATCATCGGGCGCCCTCGAAACGAGTCGGAAGGATGTTTCTCTACAGCTCCACCATCAGTGTCGTGTGCATCGCGATGACGGTGATTCGCTTCGGCGGCCATCACCACCGGCTGCTGAGCACGGTGAGCTGCAGCCTGCCCATCCATCTCATCAACGCCATGCTGTGCCAGTACGCGGGCATGATCAAGACCATCCTCGGCGCGCTGAAAATAGCCAATCTCAATTTGGAGAGGCTGAAAAAGGAGAGCTGCAATTCGGAGCGTCCGTGGAATTACGTCAAAAGAATCGTGGTGCAGCAGTCGAGGGTCGATCATCGATTGCTCACCGAAATGCAGCTGACGAGAATAGCCCAGACGCGAAAGCTGTATCTCGAGTCGATGAATCTGTCGGAGCACATGTCGGACTTTTTCTCGCCCATACTGCTGCCGACGATCGCCGTGCTCTGCTTGGGCTCGACGCTGTTCACCTATAGAATGATCCGATTGATAACGGTCGAGAGCGGCATCACGTTTTTCATGTATAGCTTGTTCAACTTTCTTCTCTATCTGATTCCATTTTTTATCGTTGCCGATATGGCTTCCGAGGCGGTGCGCAAGGTATATATGTATACGGTAGCTGCTAACAGTGCTCGATTAAATTTCTACTTTTGCTTTTATCTTTTCTAACGCGGTGTATAATATCAATTATCGCAGCGCATTAAGCAGCATTAACATGTGTTTTTAATAACAGAGCGAGGAAATTGGCATTCTGGTTGGCGATATTATAATTGCCGTTGATTGCGATGCGAGAGTCGAGGTGAAGGTAATCGTTGTTGCGCAGTATGCGTGTATGCGTTCGTAGATATGCGTGTAGTTTTTGACCATTTATCAGAGTAGCCATTATTACATTTGCAGTTGAGAAATTTTTCCGAACATCTGATGAATTTTAAGTTGGAATTTCCAGTCGCTGGAGTGTTTTTACTCGAACGTCCGTTACTGCTGACGGTAATTAAGTGCTTTTAAACCGAAATGATCTTTGCGATATAAAAATATTTGATTTAATTTCAGGTCGCGAGTACCATAATAACGTATCTGGTGGTTCTATTTCAACTTGGATGAAAAATTTGCTCCGTATGAGATGTTCTTGGCGTCGATCGTTGATAAAACCGTTAATTGCCGACGGGGCATCAATAAAATTAAAAAAAGCGTTTCGTTATGCAAACAATAATTAAGATGTGTGTGGATACATTTTATTATTTTGAATCATTTGCAAGTGCAGAGCTATAATTTGACGACTACTACTACCGCCACACACCGCGCCAAAAGAAATGAATAGATCGCGGACTCGGGGATTCAAAGAAGCAATCATGTATTATGGTTGTTGTTGCTGCGGGAATTATCGTGATTGCTAGAGAGAGCATCTTTCTTACCTTTCTGAGTTTACTTTATATTATACGCCTAACATTGCGGTATCATTTTCTGCCGCTTGTGCTCGCACATACACACATAAGAAAGAAATGCGTCGGAATAAGGGAAAATCCAATCAGAAAGATTCATTGTGTACACACACAACACACACGTCGACGCGTGTGCAATCTTGATGATGTTTTCACCGATGTTCTTTGTTGTTGCTCGCGTGTAGTTTTCAAAAATAATCCCTCGTTCATTATGAATCTCATCCGCGAAAAACTACGATTCGCACCGAGCAAAAACTGTATTAAAATTGGTCATGCTCAATAAAGTTTCTCTCTCATCCTCGCCGCGATGCGGCAGTGGCGCGGGTGGTAAAATCAACCGCGATAATTTACTATCCACAGTCATTATCCTCTCGTCGTTGTTTTCTTGGAACACAAAAAAATTGACGAAAAAAAAGAGAGACAAGAAAATGGATATCCGTGTGCACACAACGCGAAGGCGCGAAAAGTAATGAGATACATGGGTACAGCGGGTAAATCAACAAAAGAGGCTCGAAGCTCGTACACGTATACTATACACATACAGAAGAAAAGGGGTTAAATTAGCATTGCGCGCGACCTTGAAATAATTTGCATTACGTGCGCTGCGCGCATCGAGTTCCGATGTGTGCAGGCGTGCGAAATGAAATCAACGCAGCGTGTTTCCCGCGCGCTTTTTGCATACACACACACACCGACCTTCCGAGCGGCTCTTGAGTCTCTTTTTTTTCGTAAAAATACAGGCACGCACGCATAATGTACGCAGGTGTATTATTAATCTCTCTCTCTCTCTCACTCGTGCTGCTCCCAAGCGGCTCATGATCGACACGCATCATAACGTGCGCAAATACAGCAGTACAGTACTACTATTCTGCAGATGGATGGTTTATTACGGGGCCAGAGCTCTGTATAATAATATAAATGTCAACGTTGAGTGCAGTTGTCGATGGCGATATTATTATAGCCGTGCCAACTCGCAGCTCCTTCGGTATAAACGCGCGATGCGTTATGCGTTCGTTTCCGTTCGCGGAGAGCACAATTGCGTTACATAAAACGCCGCGCGTACAGTAATATATGTGGAAGCTCGATCGAAGTATACATACGCTCGTATTTTTTTTCGTGAAATTCGAAGAGACCGACCCTTTTATTTTCGAAGCCATGCGGAGTTGTGTTCGAAGCGCGCGATGAACGAGACGAGTCGATGCGCGCGAGCAATTATGGATGGAAGGCTGCGATGGTGCGAGTAGTCGGTTTCGATCGCGCGGGTAACTTTTACATATGACGTGTAGGCATTGTTAAAAATTGAGGGCTTCTTTGGAAATTTGCCCGTATTTCGACGAGCGCGTGTAATTTTCGTACGCTGTAACGTATGCAATAATATTAAACGAGAGGGAATGTATCGAGTGTCGGCGTTTGAAAAAAAGAAATTTAATTTAAAAAATCAATTTAGTATTCGACTTTCCATTTATAAATATTGTACTGTAGGATTGAATTTCTATACTTGATTTTATTTTATTTTTGATTTTATAGAAAAAGTAATGATCTAAAGTAATTAAAAATTTTAATAATTATATTACCGATTTTATCGATTAAAGTCCTTGCAAGGAACAAGTCTAAAGCGATTCCACATTTATTCGTGGTAGATTATTTCAGCGACCATGCTGCGATAAAAGAGACACCTGTTTTATCATGAAGCGTCAAGTGTAGCTGTGGGCAAAAGTGGGTACATTGGATAACTTACTTTCTTGATAAATTCTTGCATTTACCACACTATTGTTAAAGATTATTCAGTTTATTCTCTAAATATTCATAAAAGAAACTTTTGATAATAATCTCAATATAATACAGAAATATTCGAAAGTTTAGTTCATAGATTATAATTAACTTTTCATTCATATTGTTCTGATGAAATTCGATCACATCATTCAATGAAGTCAGCAAAAAGACGTATATCAGTTTTTCAATTGATCGCCAAACCCCATTATATATCATCCATTGAACGTTTTCCTGCCATACATATAACTCAACTAAATCTCAAGGCAATTTTGGTCAGTGAACCCTCCACGCTCCGGTGGTCGATGCGAAGCTCCCTCGGCTTTATTATCTATCTATATTCCGCCATACACCGCCACACACACGAGACGTATCCCCGAAAGAGTCTATTACACGTAGCCGAGAGCTCGAACTATCCTAAGCTCTCGCTTGTTCTCTCTCTCTCTCTCTTAGTCTCGGAGCTCTTTCTTGTTGATATTGAGGGTGAACGCGTGAAATTGCACTTAATAAGTCTTTGCGTCGTGACTATCATAGTTTTAACGGGCTTTTGTGTGGAATAACTAAAGATAGCGTACAGGCGAACAAAAACTCTATAGCCGTTAAATTGTATTACGTATGTCAATAAATATACGGAGCGTGTACGGTATCGAGAAATAGAATATTGGAAATAGAATAAAATCGAAGAGTTCGAGTAATGAATAGGCTTGGGATATTTCTTTTTTTATTTTGGCTCAAGTATATATCGAGGTAATTGGCAATTTTGGATTCGTACTACCACGATGATCGATGTAAAAGATTTAATCATTTTCAAGAATATCGTTCGCAATAGTTGCCGCCGCGTCGATCTCTCTGCATTGACACTTCATGAATGGAGCCTATGGTAGTGGTGCTCCTCGACGTTACGACAAAAAATTGATTGAAAAATTTCCGATCTGTGTGTGTGTGTGTAATACTGTGTATGTATCAGTGATTAAAAAACGATGAGAGTAGATTAACAATAGGCCACTCGATGCTCTCTCGCGCGTTATACAACAATCGGGAGCAGCTCCGTTTCCTCTCTCTCTCTCTCTCTCTCTCGCGCGCACACAAAAGAGCTCGCTTTTTTCGTCATCCCTTGTCGATTGTCCGAATCGCGCTCGTAGCTCCCAACAATTGAGTGAACGCTGCTGGCGTGTTTTTTACCCGCGTTCATGACTACGTAGGCACTAGCCTATATGCTGAGGGCAATATATATGCAGCACGCACATTGAGAAGAAATTCACGTCAAA
Source organism: Trichogramma evanescens (assembly GCA_902732785.1). Classification (NCBI taxonomy): domain Eukaryota; kingdom Metazoa; phylum Arthropoda; class Insecta; order Hymenoptera; family Trichogrammatidae; genus Trichogramma; species Trichogramma evanescens. The sequence continues at coordinate 23,628 of CACVKI010139640.1, read as the reverse complement.
GCCTATATACCCCGAAAAAAAGGGGGACTCTCTCTCTCCCTCTCGATAATTGAACGCAAAGAAATCAATTGCGCCGACTCCTGCGTTTGATTGTCCGGTCGTCAACTTGAGCTTTATATATACTGAGCGTTACACGCTCAGCCCGCCATACTACACACGGATTTCGGTTCTGCGAATGTAGCATTCGCGGCGATGTAGGTCGTCGTCATGTCGATCTGCTTGTGTGTGTGTGCTTCTCTCTGTGTCGCTCGTCCTGTATTGACATTTATATGAAGCACACACATATAATCCTTATTAGCCGCGCACGTACGGTACTTGGCGCGTATTAAAGCCCCCGACGTATTACGCTCGTTTCTCGCGGTACACAAGCCTGCACAGAGCTGAACGTCGAGCTACACAGTATATTTCAGGCATATACGAGGTGCTACATCCCAGCAGAGGCCATTCAACCTAAAACGCTGCTGCCGCTGCTGCTGCTCTCCACTGCACACCGACGGCGGCGGCTATATAAAGTTCCGTATATTATATGCTTATGTTACGTACGGCGTGACGAATTGCAGCCGCGCCGCGTCCAATATATGTGCAGTGTAGGTATATAAAGCGGAGGGGGTGGGTGGGTGCACAGTGTATGTATATGTGCATGCACAGCCTATACGCCCTGGTGACCAGCTGACGCGACGTGGCGTTGTCGTTTTGACTTTTCGGATTTTTCGCATCGTCGGCCCGCCGCTGCCGCGAGTGATAGGGCAGCTCGCGAGCGAGCGCAAAGGGGTGAATTAAATTATATCGGCTTTGAATGCCAAACACTCGTAAGCCGGGTTGGTACCTACCCCCCACCCGGCTGTTCGTGTGTGATTTTGCGTATATATTATACGTGTTACACGACGAGCTTAATTTACCCCGATAGTTGCCGATCGAAAATAAATAAAAGAAAAAAAAAAGAATTCCGTCAAACTTTGAAAGCACGTGGGTGAAAAATTGTCGAGAGAGAAAAAAAGAGTCCGCAGGAAGCTCGTGCGTGTATCAATCGAAGCGCTCGCTCGCTCGGTTCCGGTAATTCGTTCGATTCTTCGTCGATCATTCTCGTCAGTCCTCGCAAGCTCGTCGAGTCATTTCCTCCTCCTCCTCCTCCTCCTCCTCCTCCTGGTATACAGTTGCTAGGCCGGGGCTGATAAAAAAAAGGGAAGCGCAAGCGGTATCTCCTCAAAATAGGCGAAAGAACAAAAGTCCACCCGAGCGGACAAGAACACAGAGAGGTAGTAGCATTAAAGAAAGAAAAAAAGGCCAAACGCGTCGCTTTCTGCTGCTGCTGCTGCTGCTGCCGCTGCTCTCACTCCAGGCGCCGGCAGAAGGATCGCGTAGTATAGCAGGGCGCATCGCATCGCTATCTCTGGCGTGTGCGCGAAAAACCTCCGGATGCTAAATAATTCACCCTCTCTCTCTCTCTCTCTCTATCTCACCAACACTCGTGCGTGCACAGCGCGTACGTATAGATATAGTCTCCGGCGCAAAAGCTCGAGACTCGAGAGTCGAGTACCTATCCATCTATCTATATATGCGCGTTGTGTAGGGTGCTATCCCAGCCCTGCAGCAGCTGCGCCTGCGCGCGAAATTCCTTAGAAACGCAGCAGCAGCAGCAGCAGCGGGCGGCGCAGCGTAGCGCGCGCGAGACGTATACAAGGCGCGAGGTTGGATCCGCACTGCGCGGCAGTTCACCCCGCGCAACCCTCGTGTTCGTATCGTGACTGCGCAGTCGCTCTGTGTGTACGGGGCGCAAATAGATATATCTAACTACTACTCTACATATATATACGCACGGCGTGTGTTGTTCGTGTGCTGCCTCTGCTATACTATACTACCGCGTGTGTGTCTGTGGGGGGTGTGTTTGTAAGCCGTGTGCGCCTCTGTCTATCTTCTTGCATTTGGCCTGCACAGCAGCAGCAGCAGAATAATCCTCGGCCGTAGTCGTTGTCGACTTTGTGCGAGTCGATAAATTGCGTCACGTGCGCGCCTGCAGCAGCAGCAGCAGCAGCGGCGGCGGCGGCATTAGGCAGAGCAGACCTTATTACGAAATCGTACTTACTACACCCCTTTGCGCGTACTGGCACCCGCCGCGCGCGCACATATGTATGCGTGCATGCTCGTTAGCACGTTGAATTCGTGAAAAATTAAATGGCATTCGGTTGAGCGACTTTTCCGAAAAGGGTTGCGCTCTCCAGCAGCAGCAGTACAGTGTAGCGGCTGCGGCAGTATAGTGAGTACGGTGGTGGTGGTGGTGGCGTCTGCTGTGCTGCACGCACCACGACGGACTAGCATACACGAGTGTGCAGAAAAGTGTGTTGATACGTGCGTGCGTTGTTTGTATTTGTATGAGCGACGACACGGTACGTGTATACGGCGTGGGGCGCACCGACCGGTAGATATATAATAATATCATCTGCACGTGTGTTATTATCTATATGCGAGCTTGCGAACGTGCCGAGCTTTGAGTGATTGTATATCATAGTCAAACTATAATAACGTGTAAAATGGATATTATTTTACAGTGATACGTGCATCGGTACATCGTAACGTAAAAAAGTAAAAAGTATTTTGATTCAGGTGCAAGTGGATAATATCCAGTGACAAATTTTACGAAGGCTGCTTTAGCCAAAAGGACATCCACAAGGAGGAAAAGCTTCGCCCGCTGACTGCAACACCGGTGAGTCACGTCTTCTTCTTCTTTTCCATATATCTATACTCCCTCGATATATATAAAGATGTATATGTAGATGTGTGCGCTTACGTACGTGTACCTCTCGCTATATTACCCTCTCGGCGGAATGACATCGTGCCGCGCGCGAGAGACAGAGAGAGAGAACACGTCTCTCTCGCTCATCGATGATTCATGCAACATACCCCCATGAATATCGTGAGTGACGTGGCGCACAACGCTGCGTTACGATGGTATTTCCGCACACAGCTTGCAAACAGACACATACACAATCGAATTCCACCGCGATGTCGAACACAATGTCACAATTGCAGTTGCGGTAGAAAGAGGAGTTTTTTCCCGCGCGCGCATCCGTGGGGCGCAAAAAAAAAGCGCCAATTGATAATAAAAAAAAAACTGCTCTCTTATATAGGATAGCGCGTGAAAAATGAACAACTTTTTCTGATCGATAAAAGTATATACACGCGCTGCTACGGAGCTTTTTTGGAGCAATGGAGTATTATATATCGTAGTATACGAGCGGTGAACGACCCGGACAGCAAGACAGTTTGCGTTACATCTTTTTTTCGCGAGCTTTCTCGAGTGATTATGTCGCGTAAAAACTTTTTTAATAAACTTTTTAATCTTTAAATCAAATTCATTATCCGCTCCTTGGGAGAGGATGTATAAATTTCCGTCTGTAAAAGTATTCATTACTCGATGTTTCGATTAATAACCGTGGCATTTATTAATTTCCAATACAACTCCGGGGGCTATTATTTCAACTTTTTTTTTCTCGATGCGGATTGCTATTTTCAAGTACAATACTTCGGGTTCGATCAACTATACCCATGGCTCACATAATAGCGAAAAACGAACCATCGGATCATTCGTTTCATTCTGGCGCGCGCAATACACCATGATGTATACACGATAAGCCTTTCACGCGGGCGCGACGTATGTGCGTTTCAATTATCGCATGTCAACATGCGCGCTCACAATTCGTCCGACACTGCTGCGCCGTCCGAAACTGTATGCGAAACGCGTGCAGAAAAACATCCTTTCAAGGAGATAGTTTTATTCTGCTATTTCTGCTATAGCTGCTGCTGCTGCTGCTGTAGCTGCGCCCAAACGATGTTTGTCAATTTGGAATCACGCAGATTAGTTACATGTTTGCCCGTAGAGACCTGCCCGTGACTCGCAGCAGCTCTCTCTAACTTGCTGGCTCGAGAGTAGTAGTAGTAGTAGTAGTCCGACAAACTTTTGACTCAATACCGTTGCATATCAAAAATTCAATTAACCCGCGTGAAACTTTTTCTTTCGAGCATTATCATGAGTGCGCGGCGCACTCGACGAGCTGCTGCTGCTGCTGCAGTACACAACTTTGGGCTTTTTTTCTCTCTCTCTCTCTTCCTCTATAGTGAACTCGGCGCGCGACGTGTATAAGCTAGACTACACGTATTACTGGCTGTACGTGTAAGTACTCGCAATTAATTGTGCGATTTTTGTTTTTTGCTCCCGTGCTCGTACACACGTGCTCATACAAAAACTTTCGGCGAAATTCAGTAATGCGTTCGACTAAATAAGAAAACGAACGAGCGGAAAGTATGTTTGTATGTACGCGGAAAAAGAGGGACAAAGATTTGATCAAACGGTCTGCGATTCGTGTGCAGTGTACAAAGTTACGCCGTGAATGCAAAACCTTAATATGTATACAGCGTTGGTGGTTTACCCACGCGAGTCTTTCGATAATTCCAAATTCCGTTTGAAATCTTTTAAGACGCCAGCAGCAGCGGGCCCTTATTTAGTTTGTTTTGCTTATACACAGGCAGCAGCAGCAGCAGCAACAAGACCACGCCGAATGCCGCGCATGCAAGTAAAGAAGTTGAGATCGAGAGAGCAAAGTGCATTTCGCGAGATCCACGCAAGTTTCTATGCTAATTTTCGAGAAAAGGCGAATGATCAAAGAGATTCGTACGGGTCGCTCGGTCGTCGTCGTCGCGGAAGGATTTTCGGCTAATGACGAATCGCGCACAAGCTCTACGTAGCTACAGCAGCTCGGAGCAGCAGCAGCAGCTTCTCTGAACAACTTTTGCGGATTTCGCATTATACAGGCTTGATACGGACACGGTCGCGCGCTCTATGCTCGATTTTTCATTACATATATTTCCAGATGTTATACACGTTGCTCCGAAAACCCGCTATTTCAATTTCAATCTCGCGCAGGAGAGCCCGAGAGAGAGAGAGAGAGAGAGAGAGAAGTTTCATTTGTTCGGGCAAGCAGAAACTTGGAGAAGTTTTTCTTTGCGAGAAAAAGCGCGTGCAAGTATGGCAAAGAAGAGGAAAAAAAAGGAGGATGAAAAAGGGTTAGTCCCGGATGATTCTGCCTTCTGTTCTTACGAGAAAAAATTACGGATATCGAAGGGGGGTGTGGGGGGAAATCGAACGCGACGAGATGGTATGAAAATTCTACCCCCCGACAAAATTTCAATCTACAAATTTTTGGAGATTTGCGCTGAGAACGCGAAAAAACTCGAGAGACGCGCGCGCTCCGCAGAATATCCTCCATAATAAATTTCCTCTCGATCTTAAGCGAGTCAATTAAGAGCAAAATGCGTATTATAGACTCTCGAGTTGCGCGAAATTAGAAAAGTTTCAGGATTTGAAAAGATACGGATGAGAAAAAAAAAGGGAAAGAAAGTAAGGTACGAGAACGTCTGCAAGAAAAAGAGTTAGAGACAGATAGAGAAAACGCGCGCGCGCGCGCGTGGCTTGCCCTACATTTCGTCTTTGACAGAATTGTTCACTCCGGTAGTAGCCCTTCCGGAGAATGAAAAGCAGAAAAGGAAGAGAGAAAAAAAGAAGAAGCAGTGCTAGAGAGCTCGGGCTCGGAGAATACTGATATTAGTACTACTACTAGTCGCGCGAGCGAGCGAGCGCCATGCAACATAAAGAAACTGCCGAGAGAAAATGAAAGAAGACAAAGGGTAAAGACCCGGTGTCGCGCGCGCGCGAGCTAGTCGAGATTTTTTTTTTTTTTGTTATATATACGTATACGTAATTAGATGATGGACTGAAAATGTTTCTTCTTTCGCTTTTTGCGCGCGTTCGCCTTTTTCATCCTTTTTTTCAGCATTAATAAAAAAATAAAAAAGAAGGAAGAGAGAACTTGTTACTTACCAAGTTATTATAACGCGCGCGAGATGGTACTATGTGAGATTCTCAAATGGAATAATTTTCTTTCGTTATCTAATTACAAATTCATCCCTAATGCCCTTGTCAAACAAGCTCTGGGTGGCGTAACCTTATATTCTCGGTAGAAAAAAGTAGCAGTAGCACAACAACGTGTCTAATCCACGGAAAGTAAAACCTACAAGTCCAGTGACACGATATTAGACACGTGTGTATACCGTGTGTGTGTGGCCGTGTCATAATCCAAAATTCAATTAATTGATTCCAGGAATATCGAGCGCGCGATATCGTCTCGATACACGTAGCAGTACGTATTGTTCGCGTGCGCGCGGGTCAGTTCGCTACGGTGGACTAAATATGTATGATGCGCACATACGATATCGTATATACGGAGCGCGAGCGAGTTAGGGTGAAATCGACGTGTGTGTGTATCGTATTTTGCGGTTCGCTTCTATAGTTTTAGCTCGCCCTTATATTAGCCGGTTTCTCGATAATCGCTGCAGATGCCCGCGCGGCTAGGTATATATATATAACGCTACTGTACTACTGTACACGCCGCGAACGCAGCAGTATAGGTAGATGCCTAAGGCTTCGTTTGTTGTATTATATACGTGCGCGCGTGCACATGCATTCACACTCATATTATTCATAAAGTCTCCGGCGCACACTGTAAGCACCCATCACACTTGTAAGGATTTAACTCTTTTGCTTGTGTTTTATTTTCTTACTGTATACCCCTTATTTACGCGCCGTTGGCTCACTTTCACTTTTGATGTGAAACTTCTTACGGGACCTATGAGAGGGTGGTAAATTTATGTATTTAGAGTACATTTTATAATACACGCTTTTCAAAATTTTGTATGTGGTTTTTGTGGAATGCTGATTGAATTTAACTTTTAACAGTTGTTCTTACACAGCCATGCTTATTTATATTTTTGTAAGAAGGTGTCAAGACTATTATTACTGAATTCGTTTTGTGGAGCTTTTCGATTACACTAACAGATGGAGTACTGTAAATCCGCAAGTGGCAAGAAGATATTTGAGTACATATACTCGCGAATTCTCGTTGAAATTAACCAATCTTTTGTTATATTAATTGTAAAGCTAAGTTATGCAATTGACAATCACTAGTCGAGTTACTCCGGTCTCAAAGTAGTCCTCCACGCAGATGCGTAATGTATAGATACTTTCTCAACTCTTCTCTAAGGAATACACTTAAAAAAATTTAATTCTTCGACGCGAATGTAAAATTATTTTATTAGAGTTACATCCTCGGCGAGCTATATAATATGCCGCTGCCTCGTTGCTCGAAGTTTTGGACGCCAAGAGTTGTATTTTATTTCCATTGTCTTATACAACTGTAAGTTTCTCTGTCTCGCTATATCGTTCTCCTCGGAGCGCAACTCTCGCAGAAAGCAGCCCTTGCAAAAGTTGTTTAAGCCTAGAACAGAAACGCAAGATAAATATGAGACTTGATGTATATAAGTATAGAGTAGTAATGGTATCGCGTGTATATATACATTTAGTTTCCAGTCCAATAATGAACTTTGCTCTCTGCGAGAGTGACATTTTTACCCTCGCTTCGACTGTTATCTTCGAAAAGTTGTAAGCTGAATCGCAGGTTTTTAACCGAGATATCCAACCAATTTTCTCGCTCGACTTTGCGTGCGTTCTCGAAAAAGAAAAAGAAAAAAAAAATGTTTTTTCCAACCGGAGCGCGCAACACGCGACACGAGCGCGCGTGTTTACATATGGTTGGACATTTCTTTTCTACCCGCGCCCTCTTGAAGTAACCCCGTGAGTGTATGTGTGTACATGTGGCGCACTTGCACATACGCCCACACATACGTATAATGAGAATCCAGAGCACACAACCGGCTAACTTGAAGATAGGGTGAGAGAGTAAGAGAGAGTAAGAGAGAGAGAGAATATTATCAAAGGAACGCGCGTGTATGTATATATTTACGCGAGTGTGCGAACAGCAGCTACACGTCGTCGTAGAAGAGAAAGAGCTGTGTAGCGTCCGAGAGAGAGAGAGAGAGAGAGAGATGAACCCTTTGCTAACTCGCTCGTGTATGAATAAAACTGCTGCCGTGCTACGTCGCGCGCGCGCTCGGCTACTGGAACGACGACGACGACGACGTTAAAGCGAAAAGGCTTCGATTTTCACCGATACATAACTCGATTATACTCTCTCTCTCTCGCAGTGAGAGCGAGCGAGCGTGAGAGAGAGAGACATCTGCTCGAGTCAAGCTCTCGAGTGTGTGTGTATGTGCGAGAGCGAGTGCGGGTGTTTGTGCCGCTGCTGCTCCCTGAAGCTCAAACGCGCGGTGCACATGAATATATATAGGGGGAGAAAAAGCCTTTATGATGTGTGAGTGTGTAGATACCGAGAGGCAGATATGTTCTCGCAGCTTCCTCTATATATACATCTACGTACATACGCGCAAGCGCTTTTGCCAAACGCTCTTTGTGAATTATTATGTGGATTTTGAGGATTCGAGAGTGAGAGAGAGAGAGAGAGAAACGAAACGAAAGCACTAGGGCGAGCGAGTCTTTCGTGACTTGCCTCTCGTATTATAGCACACGTACATACACACATTATTATATTGGCTATTTTCTCTGCTTCGAGATATATAAGCTCTCGTATTGCGCGCCCGAGCTAATTCGATCGGCTCATTTAACTTTTATCAAACGCAAACGAATTGATCTTGTTAACGTTTTAACTGGGCGCTCAAGTACTGCGCAAATATAGTGTCGTGTTCGCCGCGTGCGACCCACCGCTGCGCGTTACCAACTGCTGCAGCTCTTTTTTTCCTTTTTATTTGATTCTACGCATTCGACGTTTGTCGTTGTGTCGGATAAAATTTTCCGCGAAGGTATAGTAGTATATTTATTATTAGAAAGTTTATTGATTCGTCCGTGTATACGTAGTCCCGACATTACGTCGAGCTATCAATTCGTTTCGAGCGCTTGATAAGTAATCAACGTTTGTTTTGACACACGAAATTTAATTCCATGCTAGAGCGAGAGAGATGTTAGTATGCCGAGCGCACACGGCTCCTTTACTTGTGCGCAGAATTGGTGCCCTATTGCGAATGAAATATTCAACTCGACATAATGTGTATCGCTCGAGAATTTCTTGCTGCAAGTAAAATAATGCAACGACGATGCTCCGTCGGGTTCTCTCGATTATGCACTCGCTCGCTCGCACACACACACATGTGCGAACGTGCATCGCACGTACAGCAACGCAGCGAAATGTTCAAAGTTTCTAATTTTATTCGAATAAAGTCTGCGGCTGCCACGCAGACACTCGACTGTTCGGTATATATACTAACCAGGCACACAGGCAAGACACATAAACGCACACGAGCTTTCGTCGCGCTTGCGGGTCCCAGCTCGCCGCCGCCGCCGCGATGTAACGCATGAAAACGAGATCACGCGACGCCGCCGCCACCGTCGTCGTAGTAGAGTCAATTTGAATGCATAACCACTGCATTCATTTGAGCGCGAATATATAACCTTGATGCGTCGCATGCCAAGCCGCAACAGCGGCAGCTCTGCCTAAATGCACGCGCGACCTAGCGCAGCAGCAGCAGCAGCAGCTGATACCGCGCCGCTCGCATGGTGCCTATAGGAATCCTCGCGTTTATACATTCGACGGCGTCTTCTTGCATCCTAATACCTTCACCACCACAGCGCCGCTGTCAAAAACGTTTCTTATACATACCTTTTGCCGTTCGCGCGAGCGAATTTGCATGCGAGTCCTCTTTCGGAAACTTCGCATCGAATTGCGCAGTGAGTTAAATTAAAGTATTTTTCGGTGTCGCAAAAATATGTCTTTATACGTTTTTATTTATATATAACTATATACGTTTTGAGTATGCGACATTCGATTAAATTAATGCACGTCACTCCGCTGCGTGACATAATTTATTTCATAAACCCCGAGTACAGTATAGTTGTCGTCGTCGTTGTCTGTATCATGTTTCGATAGGTTGAATAATTTAATGTGGCGCATGCAAGCATTCAAAAATACAAAACTGCGGGGTCGATACAATAATATAACGAGCTTTCCTATCCACATGTGATGCACTTTTGTTCCTTGCTCGCGTATGCGCGCGGCTGACATCTGATCATCTGGTGACGGTTTAATAATACGAAATATACTGCCGTTATGTTCGAGCGCGGAAATATACATGTACACGCCGTTCATTGATGAACGAGTCCGTGCTGGCGTAAAGTATTATTTGACGCGAGCCCTCGCGCTCGCGCGCTAGCTCGTGGTTATGTTAAACGCGTTATCTAAAAGAGAATACCAAATTTCATTGCTCGATATTATATATTCCGGTAATAAAATGGATTAGGGTGCTATTTTCCAGAGTTTCTCTAATCCTTGATAGAACATTATGTATCGATTAGGATATTCAACTTTTCGATCGACTATTAAAAAATTTCTGCCATAAGTAAGAACGATCATGTAATACTACGACCAGTAATTTTACTTATACAATTACTTTTACTTCTCTACTTGCAGATTTACAAGTTAAGGTATTCGCCATCTAGTGGTGGATGCTGGCTTTAATTTTTATTGAATTTTCATTAATTTTTCTATCAATTTCAATCAATGTGTTTCAATTTGGGTTTAAAATTAAATCTTTATTGCTTCAATGTTAAAATTAATTAATAAACGAGGTAGGATAGACTGTTTAATTATTAAACACTCTAATACGTCTACTAAAATAAAAATCGAGTCCCAAGCCTCTGGAGTAATTTTCGAGAATTTATATAAATCGCGATCGAAAAAGAAACTTCGTGTGCGAGGTTAAAAGTCGACGACTCGCAGTCAACTCCAACACGCACAACGAAACGCTTGTTTTTAATAGGCCAAATGAAAAAGTACGAGAGCGACCGTGAGCTACAGATACACTGCGGATGAGCCAGGTGTGCGGCGCGACGATATTATATACGGACGACGACGAAATGAAACAAAAAAACAAGGAAAAATCACGGTAAAAAAGATGGACACGTGCGCGTGCGGACAAAAGCTCCGTACATCCGTGTAAATCTCGTTACAGCGGAAGTTGAAAGGCTCGCGCGCTACTATGTGCCACGACGTTGCTGCTGCACACGGTACTGCGCGCGAGTACAGTGACGCGTATCGCATCGACTCGATTTGCCTATCTCTCTCTCTCTCTCTCTCTCTCTCTCTCCTCTTTTATTTTAGCTTCGGGGGCTTTTTTGATTTTGTTTTGGCCCCGTGGCTCGTGCAGCTCGCACACATCGAATCCATTTTGTGTGTGTGTGTATGTGTCGAGCTGCGCACACGCGAATATTTCTTCGCGTTGTAGCTTTTGTTTGGCATGTGGATTATATGGTATATGGACGTAAACGGCTCGGGCATCGAGCTGCGAGGCATCGTGTTTGGATATATGTATACGTGTGAAAGGCTTGAGTGATGTTCCTCTATTCAGCGGTGCGGCGTCGATCGGGTTCGCGCTCATGGTACACGCGCGCGCGCGAGGGTGTAAAATTTAATTTATTGACTTTTCGTGCACCGGATACAAGCTCGGTGACGAGCGAGATAGAGAGAGAGAGTGTGTGTGTGTGTGTGCGAGCTTGAGCGAAAGCGACAATGACGACGATGGCGATGGTTATCGATAACGATTTTTATAATGATTTAGGAGGCGAGGCGTAAAAATTATAGAAGAGAGAGAAAGAGGAAAAGAGGAGGGCGAGTAATTTTTTACACGCCCTCGCAGACTAATAGTTCCGGTATGAGACGTTTAATAAAAGTTTCTCCTTTAGCGGCTCGCACACAGCTCGTTAAGCTTTTGCGTGTCATTCATAATCGCGCGCTCTAATCTGTATAATATGTATATATTTAAGCGACGTGCTTTATATACGTATATGTATGTCGGGGTCATGCGTGGCTAGCCTTTATTCTAATCAACGCGGCCACTGTATATAGTTTATCGTCCTTTTTATACACCTTTAACGAGCGACCACGCCACTGCGTCGTACGTGCAAATAGACTATTTTGTTTCGGCACTAAACGTTTTTGATGATAGATAAAATAACGATATACGTGTCGGGTATATTCGGGGCAGGTATAAGGTGGTGCGGTTGCGGGGCGGGGTCTTTTTATTGCGCAATAAGGCGCCGCCACCGCGTACATTCGTTCCGCCGATGATCCGAAATCTCGAAGCCCCTCTCGTACTCGTATAAGAGCCACCCTAACGCGAAAAAGAAAACCAGCTCTCGGTAGAGCGAAGGATCAGCAGCAAGTAGTAGAAGAAGAAGAAAAAAAACCACTTGGGACAATTCACATATTTATATACGTACGTGCGTACGGGGTGGGTATGAATAGCACCCTCCATTACCAGCGATTTCGTACTCTCTCGCCTTCATATTTTATGCAATCGTCTCTTTATAGATCCGTCGTCGTCTTCACTCTTCGCGCACGCACACACATACACACACACAATTGTGACGTATACGAAGCACGACGACTCGAGTTTATGTATTGGGGAAAAATATTGATGCATAGAAACGCGTCTATAGCTCGTGCGGCTTGGCGATTTGCACCCATCTCTTTACACGTATTCCGCTCATCCGTGTATAAATATATACGTCGCGCAACGCAACGCACCGCACTACATAGCGTTCTCTCCTCCGCATAGATGATCTCTGTTATATAGTCGCCGCTCTGTCTCCGGTGCGGAGTGTATAAACGCGCGCCTGCACATTCGAAAGCTCTCGTTGCCTTAACTTAATTACAGCTTGCGAGCGCGCGAGCGTACGCCCGAAACGATGCCTTTCCTTTTATTATTGCGGCGCGGCGACGACTACGACGACGACGACGACGACGAGACTATATACCGGATGATCGGTTTGTCGATTCGAGAATTGCGCGCACGAGCTAGTCCGCCCAAGCGTATATAGGTGGATTGGAATGTATTATATATAGACGGCGCGTACGGAGCTTTAACTCCCGATGATTTCATTTGAGCTTCGAAAATAAGATGTTTTTCTCTCCCCCGCGCACGCGGGGAGAGAGAGAGATGATTGAACGGGATTCGATGGGTGAGTTCCGAGCGAGAGGCTGATTGATTAAAGTTGCTGCAAAATTTTTCTCTTTGTCGCTTGAACCTCATTTGAGAGCTTTTAGTTAGTGTTTTTTTTTTTTCAAGACTCTTTGAGACGCGCTGTAAATTTTCAGTAACTAACAGCCTTTTTTGAGAGTGACGTGTGCGAAGTTAGCTTGCAGAATCCGAGTTTTATTACTTTCGGATCGCCAACGAAATTATTATTCTTAGTTAAAAAACGGAAAAATCGAATTTAACTAACGTGATTAAAAGTAGAAAGTCGATACTTCGATGGAATAAAGCCGCGTCGAGCTTTTCTCAGAGGCATCCGCAAACTTACCGCATGAAACTTTCAAAGCTTAATGCTCGCTTCTTTGTTAAAAAAAAGTTATCTAGTCTCGACATCGCTTTTTCGAAAAATATCATCGACGTATGCGATTTTGAGAAATTTGGCGCACCGCACGTGCAGATACGCATATAAGGAGCTTTTTCCCTCAAAAGCTCCGTGTGCCCATGCTCGACTGCGGCATAAGCGTGCACACGGCGGAATCCTTCAAACTCGCGCACGCATCTTCGAGCATCTTAGCGGTAGTCTTGCATAATGCATATAATGGGTATATGCGTTATACGTATCCATAGCCAGCCATGTGTGTACGCCCGTAAGTCTATCGTCTTATATACTCCCGTCTCTCTCTTTCTCTTTCTCCCTCGACGATTACGCATATAATGCAACGCGATCCTTTTGTTTTTTTCAAGTCCTCTTTTGTGTGTGTGTGTGTGTGTGTGGGAGCTTACGCAAACTCATCGTTGGTTGCCACCGAGTTTGATTATAAAAATTTCACATAACTCTAATGGCAAATATGTGTTCTTCTTCCCCGCGGTCTCTCAGGCGGGAATGTATAATATCAAGCGGCGGCATCTATAATCATTCTCAATGCTCTTATCGTGCTAACGATAGGGATTTTTTTCTTCCGACGGTGCAGCGGCTGGAGCTGGTGCTGCTATGTATACCACTTCTCCTTAGCAGCTTATATACTATATACGAGCGAGAAAGAGCGAGAGAGAGAAAGAAAAAGAGGCAAGTATACATGAATAGAGTCTTTCAAGCGAAACTCGGCAGCTCGTATCTCTGTCTCTCACTCTCGCAGCCATCGTATATATATCTATACGTGTATATTTACACGCGTGAAACGTAAAACTTTTTGAAAAGCTCAGACCTATGTGTATGGGCATGTTGAGGTTTTTGGTCAAACTATTTCTCGAGTCTCTCTCTCTCTTTCCCTCTTTTACTTTATCTGTGCGCGAGCTGCGAGCTTCGTTTCTTCTTCTTTTTCTTCGTGCTTTTATTTTTTCAACGTCTGCTGTGTGCAGCAGCAGCAGCAGCCTCGTATCTTTTGCCTGCCAAGACAAACGTCTATTTTCTCACGGAATAAAAAAATTGACGCGCCCAGGCTTTCTAGCAGAAATCGACTTTGGCCTGTGAGCGCGCGCCTCGTCCTTTTTTTTACGCCTCGAGAGAAAGCAAGAGAGAAGCTCCGTGTCTCGTGTACAATATAAAGTGCAACGCGCGAAATACGCGCACTTCCAATGTGTGTGGGTGTGTGTGTGTGTATGTGTGTGCGTGTGTAAGTGAATTCTCTTAGCCTAGCTCTGCAGTACTCCGATGTTAATGAGATTGTCGCGTTAGAGAGCGAGGTGCCAGCTGAAAGTGAACGACGACTCGATACGAGAGAGCGAGTGTTCGCAGGCGCTGCAGCAGCAGCAGACTCTATGCACACGTATAAGGTACTTTTCCATCTAACCGTCAAGCTTGATCAATATATCGCCGGAAGAATTAAAATAAATCTTAAAATGTAAAACTGCTGATATTTATCATAAATATACGCGAGTTTATTCAATAACATTGAAATTTGATATTTTCGGTGTATTGTATTTTATATAATACGACCGTAAGAGTCAATATAAACTTTGAATCGCGTCACCGCATTCATATATACGAACAATCGAAATTTCACATGCCCCTCGTACGCACAGCACGTGTACGTATAGTACCGACAGAAAGAGAAACAGGACGAGACAGAAACAGATGCATAAAGTAACGTTGCAATTTCAAAAACTCATCTTACAAGTGCAGTCACTGAACATCCGCCATCTCTCTCTCTCTCTCTCCCCTGCGTGTACATACGCACGCACACAACCAAACACACTCGCATACCCGCACCCACATCCACTCGCACACATACACGTACGCACTTTGTGTCTCTACAAATAGAGATGCAAATCGATAAAGCCCGCAGGAACTAGAATGAATTTTGCGTTGGCGCAGATACAGAGAATGTGATTTTTCTTTTTTTTTTATTTACTGCGCCCGTGTATCTAAACAGTCGTCGTCGTCGGCCCGATATCTCTCTCTTTCTCTCGTATCCACGCACGCGGGGATGTAACGATTGTCTCGTATATGCCCAGATATATATTTAAGCGTTCATATATGCGCTGCATAAAGAAGATGGCGCAGAAAACATCGCGTTGTTTTTTCTCGGGTATAGTACGTACTCGCTGTACGTATACCTACACCGTACACGTACACAACATAGCAGTGGCAGCCAGCGGTGCGGCGGCGGTGGCGGCGTCGGGAACCGGACACCCACCCCCTCAAGGGACAGGCCATATAAGCATGTATATGCGCGCCGCGCGCGGTAGTACGTGATTAATCGATACGAGCGTTTTTGAACGGTTAGGAGCTTGGGTTACGCTCTGTTACTGTCTCTTGTGCCTCGTGCTGCACACACACACACACACACACACACACACACACACACACATATATTGGTATAGGGCAAAAGGGTTTTGCGCGCGGGTTACTCTCTCTCTACTCGTTGTTATAACTCGTTGGAGCGCTGAACGACGTCGTTTTACATGTGTTTTTTCCCCCACTTGCTGCTCTCCATGCGCGTGTACAGACCCAGACGTTGCGGTTTTATGACTTATTCGCTCTTTGAATATGCTTTTTTTTGCCATCTTTGGCAGACTCTCGTTGTTGAAAATAAATCACAATTCGAAAAAGTTTTCAATGGACTAGTAGTAGTAGCTCGCGCGCGCAGGGCATTATTGATCAACGTCTGTTTCGCGTGAGTACGTGTACTACGCGGGCACGAAAAAAAAAATCTCTGAACGCTCTCGGTATTATATATACGCGATTCATCATCTTTGCGCGCACAATGTGTACGTAGCTCTCTCTGGGTAATATAACAAGTTTTTAACAATGGTAGCTGTGCATGCAACATTTTTCCACTCCAGGCTTGTGTGTGTGTGTGTGTATGAGCTATATTATACAAAGGATGAATGACTAATATTGAAACGCGGCGCGCACGTAAAAAAGTTTTACCAGGGTAAATGATACACGTTAACTCGAGTGCATCGCTCTCGCTAGCTTTGCGTAGAGTTGCACACTCGCGCATTCTTGCGATTTACAAGTATTATTATCGACTTTTATATGCACTTTGCGCGCGCCAGAGTTATACCTCCAACTACACACATACACACACGCGCGTATGTTACATATGGGGAAAAGAGCCTCTTGAAGAATCGAAGCGAACGTACTTCAAACGAGCTGCTATTATTTTTATTAAAAAAAAAAATATTGATGTATCTCTGACGGCTGCGTGTATGCAGATAGTTGCAAAAAATATATATTGCACACACGTATATTACGTACGCGGGCTTGTTTTGGATACACGTCAAAATCAATATTAAACGAAGGAAGAAGTACTCGAGCTATAGGGCGCTGCGCGCGCTCGCGTCTATATCGAGTTTTTTGAAATAATTATGACTGCTTGCACAACGGCTTCGCACGCTACGACACACACTAGCTGCCGGGCGCGGGGGTGGTAAGAAAAAAAAAACTGAAGAGGAAAACGAGCGAAATAAAATAAACGGAAGCAAATAAACATTTTTTTGCTGCTGCTGCTGCACCCCTCCTCGTGCACTTGACGCTGCGTTGCAATAGCTATAAAGACTTAAATCCGAAAGGGGGACGAAGCGCCCTTTTATTTTTTAGACCATCGATCGTGTTGTGTACCGTGTACGTCGCGCAGCACCAAGCGAGCGAGCTTCGTACAGATTTAACGAAGGAAACTGCAAACGTTCCCTCGCAGAGAGAGCAGTACATCGGCGCGCGCTCTACTCGAGAGCCGAACTATGTCGCATGCACACCGAGTCCTAGATGCTCGTTATATGTGCGCGCACACACACATACATACGTGCGAACGAGAGCAAGCAAGGGGGGTACACGCGACTAGATGGGGTTGAGGAAAATCGCGCTGCTTCTGTAATTACGTTCCTGTACTTTTTTTTTTGCTTCTTCTTATTTCCTCTCGGTGCATGAAAAGAGCGCCGCCCGTGCACGACTGGACGGATGGGATGCTCTGAATGAGTCTCGTTTTGCAACGCGCGCGCGCCCAAGGTATTGTAGACCTTTTTCTCTTCTCTCCCTGCTATATACGTGGATGGCCATAGACCAACCTCATTTTGGGCTTTTACCAGGGGAGATTATTTGTTTATTTGTGACCGGGATCTTTTTTGAGATTTTTAATTAGGGCTGGTGATGTAGGCGAGGCTATAAAGGTTTATCTTGTAACGAGCATATTTTAACATGGTGACACTGAGTAAATGTTTGGAGTATTATACTGTTACTAATTATCTTTAATTCAATGTCTTATTATAACATTTTTTAAAATAATCTGGTAGATTGAATTGAATAAAGTTACAATAATTTAAAATTTTTGTACAATTTTTAAGAAACTAGTGATATGAGGCGCGCTCGCGCGCGCCAACTAATCAAGTGAAAATGACAAAAATGACTGATGAATTACAAATATAAAAATTTTAGCAAACGCCACATTTAAGTTCTCCCACTAAAAAAATTACATGAACGACCGACGCGAGATTCCGACCAATCATGAAGCGAGGCGCAGTTACTCCTCGACCAATGAGGTGACGAATAAAACGACTTCACATGATTTTTTTAAGGAAGGAAATTTGATAAATTTGATTATTAATCAAAAATGTTTCGCAATAAATGAATTTTCATATAAACTTTATTTTTTTAAGTTATAATTGTATTGAAAATTTTTGAAATTTGTGTAACAATTATGTTGACAGATATCATTGAAATGTCAATTATATTAAAGTCGACTTCAACCACCAGGTGGCGAAGATTATTAAATGTAAACCTGCAAGTGGTAACTCACAGATAGTTGCATAAGTTAGTTTAGTGCAAGATCTTAAAAAAACAATTTGAAAACAGCGTTGACTTACGGAAGCTTTTACTGGTTGAGAAGAGATCGAAACCTTTTTTCACCAAGATAAAACTTTAAGAGTAAATAAATGAATCAATCGAAGTTTCGATCGACTTTTTCTTGGTGTTTCAAAAAAGGATTCGTGTATTAAACATTAAAAGGAAAACATAATTGCCGAATCGATCCTCGAAAATGAATTCCAAAAAACTCCACCATCCAGATACATTTCACGCGTAATATAAATAGCTCCATTAATCCACCATCATGTTACACTTAATCAAATGCATCTTAGAACTGTCTCTCTCGAAACGTCTATGTACATATACTCATTGCCGTCGTCTTTCCTACTGCTGCGCTATTTTGTTCTCTCTCTCCATCTCCGCGTCTGTATAGGAGGAAGTCTCTCTCGTGCTGCAGCTTAGGGAAGAGGGTAGCGAGCGAACTGCTACTCGTCCTATCAAGGATTTGCTAATTAAGACTTGCCACTGTTTAATTAACGGCGCTGGCCGGGGCGTGAGAGGAAGAGAGAGCGGGAGAGGGAAAGAAGCGACTCGCTCGCGCATATATAGAAGCGCTTGACAAGTTAATTCACCTCTTAAGATTTACTTAACTTCAGTTCGCAACCTTATCTACGTTAAAGACGGACTAATTTTTTTTCTTCTTCCTTGTCCCTTCAAAACTTGGACGATTTTTTACTTGTAAGTCGTTGCGGCGACTAAAGAGTGATATATAAGCTGGTTTAATTTTGATGTGTAAATTTTGAAGATATAAGGGCCAAAATAATATCGATTACTCGTAAAGTATTATGCATGAAGATAGATCGGCTTTATATTACGAGCCATTCGCTAAATCCTTGCGGTACGATCGATCGCACTTATGCATAATAGCTAAAGACTTTTTAATTTGTTCTTCCAAAAACGTAAGAATACGCAATCACCTCTTTTACAATCCAATCATTTTAGAATCAAATTACGATCTTGATCGTTTCAAACGACATCCCCCCCGCAGCAGTCGGAAAAATAGATTCAATTTCATTTCGCGATACAAACCGACTGCAACTACAGCAGAGCAGATCTGCTCCGCTTTAACGTTGCGGGTATTGTACTTATTAATATCGCCATCCTTCGAGATCGCGCCCGAGAGGCAAAAGCTCGAGGCCGTTATATATACATACGTATATAACGAAGAAAAGCCAAAGAATTTGAATTCGAGACTCGAAAGGCTGGCTCCACGCGAAAACCGAAAAGCTGCTGTACAAGTATTACGTGCGCTCGCGCGAGTCTAGGCTTGTACGTGAATTCATTTTCGTTTGGCGCTTGTTCTTGAAGCAGCATTATACATCTAGCTTCAGCACCGAAAGAGGAGAAGAAGCAGAGGCACGAGTGAGAGAGAGACTTGGCTCTCGCGTTCATTTCGTAAATACGCGCGCTGCGCGTTCTCGACGCTATATTAAATTCCGAAAAGGTCAACTCTCTCTCTCTCTCTCTCTCTAGCTCTTTCCATATACAGCACAGCTCGAGCTTGATGTAACGGCCGTCCACGCGCGCGCCCCGAATGAGTATATTGCATTTAGCTTGTCGTGCCGCGCGCAAGCTCACTTTTTCCATAGTAGTATGTAGTATACACCCGCGCGCGTGGACTTGATTTCAATCAAGCTGTTCGCTGCGTTGTCGTCGTCGGTGCCATTTATCGCGGCCCAGTGAAAGCGCGGTGACGAATGAAGCGAACGAAAAAGTTGAACGCGTTTAATAACCACTCCTTTTCGCAGTATTCCGTGCGAGCTAGGGTGTGGGCGTTATCATCGAGCACATTTTCGAAATCTTGAAACATCTCGGTCGCTCGCGCGTCAATCCTGACTCCTGTACACGCAAAAAGCGCGTATTTGTTTTAGCCTCTCTCTCTAGAAAATGTGTATAATGCTATACATAGCCATAGACACACTCGTAAACTCATAATTCACCGGGGAGCAAACGAGAAACATCGGAATCCTCTTAGAAGAGTATATACAATATAGAGTTTGGTTGAAAAGCGAGAGAGAGAGAGAGAGACGAATCGAGGCCAAGACCTGCACAGACTGCCTTGCGCCATGCCGCGCAGCAGCAGCAGGTCGGGAAATTCGCTCTTCTCTCTCTCTCTCTCTCTCTCTCTCTCGTTCATTTACATTCACCGCCGTAGCTTTCGCACTTGAACTCGAGCGAAGAAAAGTTAAGACCAATAGTATGTAAGCAGTGGTTGCTTGGAAAATACACGATGGGAAACATAGGGCTGGAGAGGGAACTCCTGTGTACGCGTTTTGTGTTTCGCCTATTGTTCAGCCCGCGCGCGCATACAGACCCAAGCCGTTTTGCGCTCAGATCGTCTCGTGTTCGCACTATATATGTGTGTGTACTCGTTGTACGCCTTGCGAGCCTTAATAGGTTTTCAGAAAATCATTTGAATAAAACCTCCTTCCCCCTCTCTTCCCCCGTATATAGCTTCGTTTCCCGCATCCGTAACCCGTGTCGTTTTTGCGGTTCAACGGGTGCACTCGAGATTTCGTTGTAATTATGTTTAAGACAGATGATTCAATTCTCGGCTTATGGCTCGCTGTGCAATTGAAATGGTTATTTTGGAATTAGCGTCCGGGTATATTATAACGAGGGCATGTAATGTGCTCCGCACCAACGTTGCTGTTTAAAAGCTCTTCTTTTTTTCTGTTGTTGTTGTTGTTGTTGTTGTACTTGTTGTTGAAATAATTAGTATGCAATTGAAGAGTCTGTTTTAAGCCATAATTAATTGAGGGTACTTGAAAAATTTACCCCGAAAACATGAAACGCGCCGCGGAGCGAATTAGGCACCCAATCCGTTTTATTATTTGTGCATACCGGGCTATAAAATCCTGCGTGGCATAAAATCAACTTGCTGCGCTGAAAAGTGTGCGCGAAGGTATATCGACGCGAAATCGAACGTTAGTTTAATTGCGCGCAATAATCCCAGTGCTGCCCATAGGGTCCTTGTTCGTGCACAAGCGCGCTTCGAATTGCGGCGAAAAAGTGTAATTTTCACTCTTTTTAAAATTAAAAAAAAAGGAAATCGTAATCGCTCGCACATTCCTTTTAATCGAAACGTTAATCGAGCCATAACAATGCGAAACACACGCGCGTTGCAGCTAGGCACGTACCTATCCCGCGACAATATCGCAAAAGGAATTTTCACTTAACGCGCAGTTGTATATCGTTGATTTTGTTTGCCGACCAATAATATAATTCGCCAAGTCTTTAGGTATGCGAGCCGCGAAATATGTGTAACCGCATTTTGAGCACCTCCAAATCATTGATCAACAATAGCGCGAGTTGCAGCAGCAACGATTCGACACAGGCACAAGCTGATCGATGCTTATAGCTTGGAATACACGTTACACGCAGCTAGCGAAATTAGGTCCCCGTTAACGTGCGGTCAAAGTCCGATGTTTGCATTACATAAACACACACATACACACACTGCAGCGAGTGGGATAGCCTTTGGTAGTCGATTTGTTTGTTATCTATATAGGCTCGTATACGGATAATATTGCCCCCCTTTATGCGCGCGACTGATCAATGATCATTGCGTTTGATTTCGGTCGCATTTTCCTGCGTAAATAAAAACAAAGTCAAGTGGATCTTTTGTTGCATATATTTTTCTTTTACCATT
This sequence comes from Trichogramma evanescens, assembly GCA_902732785.1. NCBI lineage: Eukaryota > Metazoa > Arthropoda > Insecta > Hymenoptera > Trichogrammatidae > Trichogramma > Trichogramma evanescens. Next base: position 1,684 of record CACVKI010139640.1, on the reverse strand, counting down.
TGCACAGCAGCGTAACAAAAACAACAACAACCAACACAAGCACACATATAAGGCCACTTTATACTTTTCACGTGAATATACGAGGGAATTTAATAAAAATTGCAAATCGTAAGAATTTTTTCATTTCGAGGGCCTCTGGCTTGTAGTACCACTGGTTGTAGTAGCGCTAGTACCGTGAAAATGAAATAAAATAAGTGTACGTGAGTTGGCTTGTGAGCTTCTACGCATTTATTATTATATCGCATTGTTGGTTGCAAGCGAAAATCCATTTATATAAAAATGTAAGCCAAGAGGTTAAAGCAAAGGCACATACACACACACACACACAAATAACGAAAAGGTAAATTAAGAGTGCACATTTTCGAATATGTATAAAAATAATTCCACGCGAGCAGCGCGTTATATTTATATTTACACACAAAAAGTTTGGGTGCGCGCACATACCGCGCAAAATATGCGCGTGCTCCGAATGAAAGAAAATTTCGTTGATTCATACACACACGTGTACGTATACACAAAACAGAAATCGTGTATAATAATACCAACTCGCGAAACGTTATACGTGCGGCGCGTATGTATTATAGTTGAGGGCATGATCTTATATTATGCACATAAATAAGTAGAAACAGCCGTGAATAGTCGGACTTTGGGGAAACTTTTAATAGTAATACGATATCGATTGTAAGTCTTGCGCGCGCGCTAGAAACCATCGCCCCTTAGTCTAATGACCTTTTGAGCAGTTCACATCCGCCCGCGAGATATATACGTGAAAACGGAGTCTCGACCTGCGCACGCGGACAATTAGCTTTTGTAATATCTAAAGTTTCTATGCTGATTACTGCACTACTGGCAGCGGCGGCGGCCACGAGCGCAGTTCACTTATACCTACCGAGATAACAATCGCGTGCTCGCGCGCGTTTGGAAATAAATTCCTGCGTTATATCTGTGAATGAAAAATTCGATTTTATTCTAGATACACAAAATAACAAAAAAAAAAGTAAAGAAAAAAAAAATATCGAACTGCGTGCGTATACAGGCGGAACGCAGACGAATAAATAAACAGCGCTGCGCGCGATACCATTTTCAAGATATACTGACTGAGAGGGACAGTGCATCAAGATTGCGTTGCGCGGGTGGTGGCAAAGAGCGGAAGAGAGTGAGTGAGAGCGAGAGCCGCCCCGGTCGCGCTGCTGCCGCTGCTGCTGTGCACCGACACCGACGACCGAACGGGACGAAAGTTGCACAGCTAGCTCGAGCTTCGAGCTCGCAGCTGGGTGATCGATGGAAGCAATTAGCGAGCGGTCCGATACATGCTGCGCTGACTTAGCTTTCGCTCCCTCCTCCTGCTCCTCTTTCTCCTCCTCCTCTTTCTCTGCACACGAATCGTGTGTGTGTATGTGTATTTGTATGTGTGTGCATATTTGTGTGTGTCCGTGTCGGCTAGCTATACAGAGAACCAATACTGGAATTTATCGTCCGTTTCGATAGGATGCAGAGATACGCTCGCCCAGCGTGCATGTACGCTCCGCTCGTCTATTTATATGAGCCAACGAGATTTGTTATTCGTGATGCTTATATGACTGCGATAGGTTTTTGCTTCCTCATAGAGGAAGCTTTGTGATAGGCGTCAAAATCAACTTTTGATATAGAAGTCATAGGACAATTTCGGATACATATTCAGAAT
>CACVKI010139629.1:0-10652 GCA_902732785.1 Trichogramma evanescens | reverse complement strand
TTTTTTTTTTTTTTTTCTCTCTCTTTATCAGACACCTTCTTCTCAGAAGGGCCTGCAGGGGGCTTGGAGCCCGTGCGCAGGAAGAGTTAACTGCCCCCCTCCCCACTGTCTCGCATTTGCCCAGGCCCGAAGACCTGTGGGACAGGGGAAACCTGGGGGTATACGTAGTGCATATGCACTACACCCTCCTCCTCCTCCTCCAGGGAAAAACCCGCCCCGAGACAGGCGGAGCACATGGGTTCTCATCCCGCCGAATGGCAATCGGAAAAATCCGATTGCCCTCGCCAGGATTTGAACCCAAGGCTCCTCGAGCGGCCTATTGTTTCCGAGGCTAGCACGCTAACCACTGAGCCAATGACCGCTCTTAAATTTAAAATTACGAATCAATTTTGATTCGTGAATTAAACTTGATTTGAATCATTCATGATTTAAATAAAATTTCGGGTCTCCAGTTTCTATGAGTTGTTCATGTTCCAGGTATTAAAAATAGTCAAGAGTGAACTTCTCGTGTACATTATAGCTCTTTTAAGCTTTTTAGGCTCCAGGAGATTAAAATAAATCAGAGCGGACTTCTCCAGGATTTTATGGTTCTGTTGGGTTTCTCGGCCCCCTGGTGAGTTATTGAGGTACATAATGGTTTTCTCCAGGAAGTTTGAATCCTTTTGAGCTTCTCCAGGTTTTAAATTCTCAAATTATTTTTATATTCTACTGTTTATGTAAGAGTTTTTCACACACTTAGAAAATTTAGTTATTTTCATATTAAAGGTTTCGTACACGTGCCCGAGGTGGAGCGGGTACCACTCAAAAAAAATGAAAACCCGGGCTATGTCATCACTGATGACTCATCAGCCTCCGAAGCGGTAAAAACCCCCGATCACTGTGCGAGCTGGAAACGAAGAGGATAACCATTAGTAGGAGCGCGAGGCGAGGACTTACAAGGCTGGCGATAGGCGGGGAGCACAACACTCCCATGATGAAGTCAGAAGCGAGAACCACACTCACAAGATGGCGCCAGATGCGGGGGGCCTCGTTCGTGGACGCATGGACGGAAGGCTCGTTGGAGAGTCGCATGATGGCGCCTGAAGCGAGAACCACACTCACAAGATGAAGCTGACCTGGCAAAGCCTGGGAAAGCCTTGGTCTGCCGTGCGGCGACAGAAGCGAGAACCACATTCACAAGATGGAACTGGGCAGCGAGTTCTAATACTTAACTCAGGAGGAGACGCCAGCAATGTGCGACCACATAAAAAGATGGCTCCAAAAGGGGGACACGACAATCGAGAGATGGCATCGCGCAGGATCGGAGGTTCACCAAGTAGAAAAAGATGAGTCCCTAATCGTCGCATATCACTATGCGACGGATGGGGGATGTATGGAAACGACTAATATCGAAATAGCAGAAAATGCTCATCTAACCCCGGCCTCACCGAAGCAATGCCTAGCGGCGGTTACCGGTGAGTGTCCAAATGGGGTGGGGTAGGGAAAAAAAAACATGTAAAACCCTGTCAAAATCATATTCATGGTAATACTTGTGTAAAAATACATGCAATAAGAAAAATTTTCAAGAAATTCTAAAAAAATATTTAGATTTTATAATATATATTGGACATACATAAGACATTTTTTTGAATCAAATTTCGTTTATTTGCAATCTATCTAGATATAGACAATTATCAAATAAATTTAACAACTATACAGAGGTCACAGTTCCAAAAATCATGAATAAATTTTGTCCAACAACAAAGATTCCTATGAAATAGCTCAGGAGCTAGATAAGGGAAAAGTTAATTAATGAAGAGTTTACTTTAAATAATACAGTCAAGCGTCGCCGTCTGTGTCAGCCAATGAGCGACCGTTTTACGATGCTTCACTTTGAGGTCCATCTTTTTTTTATGAGTAAATAAAAAAAAAAATTTAGAGAGATCTTTTTAAGATCTTTTAATAAGTAGATACAATGCTCCAACGTACCCAGCTGACTGTATGATGCATTTAATGCTTTCAGTTATACACTCATATGAATACTTACGAATTGCTTTCACTTACATTCTAGAAAATTGCATTTGGGCCTCATGCGATCGTAGCCCGAAACCCAAATAAAAATATTAATCAATCAATCAATTGATCAATTTCTCTTTTATTCGCTAGCGCTTTATTGTTCATGAATGTTGCTCGATCAACAAAACGTGAAAAGGGGAATAAATGTGAACTAAGCACAATATTAAATGTATAGGTAAAAATAAAAAAAATTTTAATAAACATGTGCACGGGATCCACGGTTTTTCCCTTAATTTCAGTATTTTATAGGATATATCAAAACAGTTGAAAGCCGCAGTTATAAATTGAAACGATAACACGCTCCTAGAATTCATATCTCTGTCTAAAGTGAGGTTATAGAGAGTTGACGTCAAATATAAGGTCAAAACGTCTGAATTTACTAATTGCAAGTAAACAGACTGTTTTGCATAGAACTTTTTTCTAACTATATACACATATAACGATTATTTTGATCGCATCCGATACCTGAAACTATTTTTCATACATTTTTAAACATTTTTTTAAGGCTCGGCCCCATAAGAGCCCTGTGTTATTGCCCGATCTCCTTCCGCCATCTTGGCTCAAAAATTTCTACCACTCATTTCCCAATAGGCAGCATAGCATGTATGAGTGAGGGCGCCACTGCTGCCCATATTAATTTTATGGGCCTAAAAAACTGCCCTGGGCGAAACTTCAGGCTAGTTCGATAAGAGAGCGTGTTAAAAACGATGGCAGTGCCTAATTACGTGAACCAGTCCTATACTTTCTGTAAATTTTATGTATTCCTGAAAATTAGCTTTTGTGTTGTACATAATAAATTCATTTTGCGTCTAGGTATGATTTTTAGATTTAATACTTTGATTATTTACGAATTTATGACTTACATTTTTAGTTTGCCAAGGTGTTTGCATGAACGTAAAATGAGTAAAATAAAGATTTCAAAGTCTTTTTAAAACAATTAGCTCAACATTTTAAATTAGGAAAAATAATTTGGTTACTGGGAATAGATATTCAAGCATTAAAAAAAAAATAAAAACTATTTATAATAAAATTTATATTATTGCACTGAGATTTTGACTCATAAATCTTTCCTGATTTCGCAATTGAGATTTATCAATTTAGTTAATTATTACCAAAACTCAATATATATTATTAATACATAAATGTTTAAAAAGATTTTGTAATATTTTTTCATCTTTATTTAGCAAACGTTTAGATAACACACCGGAAAATAACAAAACAAATTTTGAAAAAAATATACCGTGGAAAGACTTATTGCGGGAAGGATCATTATACGCCACTTATTTCTATAAAAACAATATAGAGTGAAAGTGAGCATTCAAGAAAATTGTGAAATAAGGACCACGTCAGTAAAATTAGTTTTCAATACTCTGTTTTTTGTTTATTTCTGTGAAAGCCAAAAAAATTTCGATCAAATTTCAACTTTACTGATTATGCAAAAAATTTTTCACATATGTATTAACTATGGTGGTTGGATTGACACTGATTTAAAATAATTTTTAATAATTATACCTATAATACTCGTCCATAATTGACGCAGTATAAATTAACAAATAAGATCAAACGCGCATTAAAATATCAAAGAATTTAAGTTGCGTGCTTCAAAACATTCAGAAATAATTGAATATTTCTTCCATATGTTCGAATTTAAAAATATCAAGTGGTATTGGATCGTTATTTTAAATATTACATAAATGAAAAAAATTGTTCAATTCGTTAAAACTGATTAGTATTAGTTTTTTCTTGATGCAAAGATATTTTAGATTAGCCTTGATTACTATGTAAATATAAAATTGTTTAAATATTACTGAACTATAGTTGCATAAATAAAGTATAATAATATGAATTTTCCTCGAAGTTAACGTCAAATTTAACAACAATTTAATTGTTTAAAGAAAAAATTGTTAGTAAAAAACGTTGCTTCAAGGAAATATTATTGACATGTATATTACTTACACCAACGACGTAAGAATCCTCCTTGGAGCTTGGTACAAATATTTCGTTGCATTCTCATATCAAACTTTGTTAATTGTTAAACGTCTTTGTGAGCATAAAATAGTTTTTTTTAACAACGAAAAATATAATGTTTCAAGGTTTGAATAAAAAATGTTTCTATTTCCAGAAATATTAATATTATTTTAACCAATACCAGTATTATAATATTCCCAAAAAGTTATTATAATACGCACTTCAAAAATAAAAATGTTCATTCGAATCTGCAAATTATGTCTTAACAGAACAAAACATTTATTACTGAAAATTGTTTATATCTACAAATTAAATTTACCTAAGAAATGTTTTACTACTAAACAATCCAAAACAACGTGTGTTATACACACAGTATGTGCTCACTACTGATTTTTAGCTCTTAAGCTTATCCCTACCTCTAACTCTTTCCTTTTTTGTTCACTTATCAATTTTAAAGGATCTCCTACTCTCTTTTTTTACATTTTCCCCTCCAGGAATTCGAAATATTTTCCATATGAACGAACTCACAAACTGACAGTGTTCGTGTGTAAATTAATGATAATATATACATATTATATCCTTTCTATGTATATATCAATGCATTTATATTTAACTTTTTAAAAATATTATTTCTCTATACTCAGTATGCTATCCTGCCAATTTTTATTAATTTTTTACTGCGATCGACAATTTAACATTGTTCGAATTCTATAATCCACCTCATTGCTTTTAATCTTGTTCAATTTTGTTCTATTATGATAAATTATAAGAAATCATTATTTTGAAAAATTAATATATTTTTCTGTACTTTAATAATATTTGCTTTTTTAGAAAATTATAGTATAAATATAATCAATATTAATATAATTGTAAATTAAGGGTAAGAATATCAAAAATCAAAATGATTATTTACAAAATTTACTCCAACGATATAATATGATTCATACTCTCCTTCTTGATCGTGTACCTGAGAAATGTATAGAACACCGAAATTCTGCCAGATTTATTATTATTCATATTCATTTCGATGATTCCGAGGAAGAAAAATATAAATTAATATTCAACTCAGATCTCATTTGAATAATTGTATCAACACAGAAAATAATTTAATTTGACATTTTTTTTTATTCCTTGATCACATAACACATTTATGAGTTTGATTCGCATTTTATTCGCAGTCATTTAAAAAAGTATGATCTCAAATCGATAATATTAATCATATCAACAAATCGATATTTTGAAAAATTAAGTTACTTATATATAAATTATAGTAAGAAAAAATAAAAAACTGAATTTTTTTTTATTCATTACGTTCAAGATTTTTTCACTGCAACAGTGAATAAAAACTATATATATTGATATTTAAAATGATTTACGGTGTAGATGATGTAAATATCTTAAGTCTTAACAGTGAAAAAGAATTATAAATGTTCGTGGTATGTTAAAAGTATGAAAAAACTAATAAATAATTGTAAAACCCAAATACCTGATCTTCGATCTCTCTTATAATTAATTCTTAAAAAAATATCTTGATCAAATAGGTGAAAATTATAATAACGAGCCTTGTATTTGATAGTTTCAAATTAAACTGTTCTTATCCCAACAACATTGTTTATTTTATGTTTTTTGTCTTTTGATTCAACATATTATTACGCAGAAAATAAAAAAATGAAGAAAATTGTCGCAGAAAATATTATTTCAAATATATAAAGATAAATTTTAGAAATTATAAAAAAAAACTGTAAATTTATTAGAGAGGAATAAGCATATAATTACAAATATTATTTTATTTTGTTACAAATATACAATTATATTTTGTTTTTAATTTGATTTATATTTAAATATAATGCATAAACAATTAAGAAATAATGATTTCACTCATTTATTTTCTAATACAATCAGTTGTTTTATTTAAGCACAAATGTGCGAAACTATAAGTTAAAAATTAACTAACAATCTTATGTTGATTAATTAAATTAAAAATCTTTTTGATGAAATGTAAAGGACTAGCACTATATACACTACGATTATGAAAAAAATTTTCAGATATTTTTCCGGAGGGAATAATAAGATATTCAAGATATTTGATCGTATACATGAGTGTTCAAAAATTATGCTTTTGAATACCCAAAGCGATTTTCTCATATTTGTACATATTTGTACACAAACTATCGACGACACTGTATAATTTGAATGGATCATTTTCTATAGAAGTTCGTAACCACGTTGTTGAATGTGATAAATATTTCCTTCTGAAGAATTTTTTTTATTAATAAGGTATATAAGGCATATATATGTATCAATTTGGTCAATAATTAATATTAAAAATTTAATTGTAGATAAGATCTTTTATTTTAATTGTCTGAATGAACCGAACCTCTTCAACAGAAATATATTATTCAAACTCAAGTTGACTAAAAATAGGTATATATGACTCATATTAATATCTGGAATCGAAGAATCATAGGATTGTATTTCACAAAAAAATGTTCATCAAACTAAATTTCAAAATTAAGACCGATCCGTTCAATAATTACCGAAACCTGTTAAAAATTATTAATAAAAGAAAAAATTGAACAACTATCAAAAACAGAAATATAGCTTAAAAACAAAATAAAATATAATATAGGTGCATATCGTAGTTTTGTATTGATTTTTTCCAAAAAGTATACTTTCAAAAACACCCTCACGGATATTAAGTTCTGCTATAAACTACGATATGCTTTTAAGGGCTCAAAGATAGTTTGAAATTAAAAGAAAAATCTATTGAATTAAAATAAATAAAAAGGAGCTAAAAATCGAATATTTTACATAAATTAATACTCGAGCGCCACATTTTGTTAAATATAACTACATATTAATTTTATGCTAAGTTAAGTGTGCATATAAAAATAGTATGATACGTACCTAAACTGCACAACATCGGAAAATGCCTATCCGAATCTGTCTCGTGTGTTCGTTACATGTGCCCTGGAACTTATCTATTTTTCACGGCAAGAATAGTAATATACTATTTATTTATTAGCATGATATTCGCCATTTTATCATTTATGCAATTTTACAATGAAATGTGATGGTTTTGAAATATGAGAGATGTGAGAAAACTTATGAATTATTTTTTAAAGGTAGATCAATGAGGATTTAAATAATATAACACGATGAAAAGTGTTGTTATCTATGAGAAGATTGATTATATAATTTATTTGAAGACTTCACATTATACTTATCATTTTTATGAGATTTTATCCACTAAATCAAATCTATCCACAATTACTAGACATCACATTTAGATTATCCCAAATGGCACAAAGCCTACACACGTAGCTGAATCACAAAAACTCATTCGTGATAGCGTTTACAACATGTTGTTTTAAATTTTAATTTTTTATAATCCATTTCAACTTGGTTTAAATCTGCGGCACCTAAAAGTAAAAATATACATCAATAAATGTTTATAAATTCATAGTCAACTTATTAAAGTTGTCTTCAATTGCCCTGTGTTCTAAGTCATGCAGGTATAATAAAATATTGTAGGTTTCTACAATATTGTCTTCAATTGGAATAAAGGGTCACAAGTCAGATGTTTGAAAATTCTTATTTATTTTCACAACATTTCGGTTAATTTTCTGTATAACCCTTTTCAGGTAAACTTTTATAAATGTATCAAAAACGACAGTAATTCTCGCTCAAAAAGGATTGCTGTCACTGTTCCGTTTTTAAATGCACATTTATTTAAAAAATTACAAACTCCTCATAAAGAATTTACAATTCCTTTTATCAACAATGATTTTCGAAAATACATCAGATTAGGTAAGGTTCAACTTCGATACTTGACAGTACCGGTGCTATTTATAAACTAAAATACACTAGTTTTACTTCGAAAAACATAGGAGAAACTACGAGACTATTAAAATCACCGAAAAGCGTGGCATAAATATGAACTTATGCCACGCAATGCTATGAAATATTTTACCAACTTGTTAATAAATACTATACATTTAAATAATTTCCATATGTACATATAAAATCGTATAAAAAATGTAATTCATTCTAAAGACGTAATATTACAATTACTCTCAAAATATCTTGATAAATCTTACATATGCTTTCATATAAATTCTCAAACCCAGGAATGAGAAAATTATTATTTGATATTTGAAATTCATTTTAATTAATGTTCTAACCAGGGTTGAAAAAATCAATTAAAAAACTCCATAAACCATAATCCCAATTGATTTATTTATGAATTAAAATGATTTTAATTCACGAATCAAATTAAATCGTTAATTAAACTTGATTTAAATCTTTTATGATTTAAATCAAATTTCATGCATGCAGTTTCTTTGAGTTGTTCATGCTCCACTTAGTAAAAATAGCCAAGAGTAAACTTTTCGTACTTCAGTATACGTTATAGCTCTTCAAGGCTTTTTAAGCTCCAGGAGATTAAAATCGATCCAAGCGGACTTCTCCAGGATGATATGGTTCATTTTGGGTTGCTCGGGCCCCAGGTGAGTTATAGAAGTACATAGTGTGTTTCTCCAGGGAGTTTAAATCCTTTTGAGCTTCTCCAGGTATCGAATTTTCAAAATATTTTTATATTATCCTGTTTATGTACGATTTTTTCATGCGCTTAGCTAGTTTAGTGATTTTCATGATAAAGAGTTCGCGATAAACATTTTAATTATTCGTGGGAATTATTACATTTTTATTATCTCATCGATCCTTCAACAATATATTAACCCAAAAGAACAATAACATCCTAGAGAAGTCCGTTCGATTTTTATTTTAATTTCTTGGGACCTGAAAAACCCAGATGAACCAAAACGACCTAGAAAAATTCACTATATCTACCTCTTAGATCCACCTAGATTATAGTTCTTTGGATCCTACAGAGACCAAAAGAATTTTAATGTACTCGAGAAGTCCACGCTAGGCTTTTTTTACTAACTGGAGCATGAACAACTCATGGAAACTGGAGACATGAAATTCGATTTAAATCATGAAAGATTTAAATCAAGTTTAATTCGCGAATAAATTTGATTTATGAATTAAATTTATTTTAATTCAAAAATCACAATTGATTCGTAAATTGAACTGGATTTAGATTAAAAATTGATTTAAACTTTTACAACCCCGGTTCTAACGTAGCAACAACTTAGTAAGATCGTTCCACAGATTAGGAACGTGTATGAAGAAAGTGTTTTTCAGGAACTAAGCCGAGCAAAGAGTATGGACAAGTCAAGCTCCGATCTCCGGCTACTTTGACCGGCGTTATCTGATTCGAAGGAGAGCCTGGCCTCAAGGTAAGCCTTTGCTCCAATCTTTAAAACGGTGATCAACAAGAAAATAATCAGAAGACTGCGGCGTTCATTAAGTTTGAGGGTTCGTAGCTTAAAGTAGGATAGAGAGATATACTTGAATCCCGCATGAACTCCATAAATTGCACCGCAGCAGTCTGGCAGCCGTGATAGGCCATCCGTGAGTATTCAAGTAAAGAAAAGCCAGCGATCTCACGAGAGATAAATTGGTTGATTAATTAATTACTAGTTTATTAAGGCCTTGGATATAACTACATTTTGCTCAACAGCAATTAAAAGATGTAATTAAACTAGAATCTATATACATTATAAAAGTACAAGAGCAAAAGTGTCACTGAATAACAGCGCTTGGCACTGATTTTCTTTCCATTTTGTGTTGTCAGTACACTGTGGAGAAGAAAGCACAAGCCGTTCAGCCTATACCACCGGAGCCACCCGTTCCTATTAGAAGAGAAGGGAGTGAAAAGGATTAGAAAAGGACAGGAAATTAAAAAGGTTATGAGTTTCGGAAAAATGATTGATAAATGAGGTGAGAGGTGACCGCTTTAAAACGAAGAGTAGTATATGAATCCGGGCTATTTATAATCAAGAAAAGCAAAAGAGTCAGCAGCATTGAATGGTACAGAGAAAAAAATAATAGTAATAAGCAAAGCAGAGAATAGAGTAATGATAGGAGGTGGAAAAAAATTGATGATAAATGTGCAAGCAACGCGATTCTCATAGTCAAGGGCCGGTAATCAGCGGTGTGCCACCTTGTATTGGTGCTCTGCGATGGTTGGTATCAGGCCTGCAAGAAATGTTGCGTAACTTGAATTCAAGCAATGTAAGATCCTTTTCTGAGTGCACATGAATCACCGGTTGACCAGGCGCGGGCCGTACCAATTCGTTGAATCTTCACATGAATGGACGGTAGCATTGCATTACGCTTGCAGATTCGGTAGTTTGCCACTAAAGACAGTAAATACTAGTGGCAATGTTCATTGCACAAAGCTGAGCGAAGTTAGATAAACGTAATCATTCTCAAAAAAAACGCATGAAATTATATTATTTTTTGAAATAATCAAAAGGTAAATTGTATTTTTACCGATCGCAAAACACAAACTTCTTTCCAGGGTGAATTGTCGAGGCATGCGCGTATAAAAATAAATTTCTAATATGATAGCGGGGTGAGCTGAAGACACACATACATACACATAACACACTCACATACACACACACACACACACACACACACACACACACACACACACACACACACACACACACACACACACACACGGATTCGCGCCTGGACTGGAAAGCAAGTAGTAC
>CACVKI010139627.1:0-20906 GCA_902732785.1 Trichogramma evanescens | reverse complement strand
CATAAAAATAGTTACATACATTGATGCAAGGCTATAAACCTTCTTCGCTAAGTATTTGAGACATTTAAGCTACCTGTTGTAGAATGCCAAGTGTTCGCAAGCCTGATTCTGGTCCTCATGAGAGTCTTTTTTCTGTTCGATAGACCATTGGCACTGCTCGCAAGCAAAATCTAGCCATAAGATAAACTTGAACTACTATCTCATACAATTATATATTTTATAATAGAATATTTTAATCATTTTTGATAAGTTTTAATATAAAAGTTAAATTAATTGTATAAGAAAGTAGTTCAAGTTTATCTTATGGCTAGATTTTGCTTGCGACCAGTGCCAATAGTCCATCGAACAGCAAAAAGACTCTCATGAGGACCAGAATCAGGCTTGCAAACACTTGGCATTCTACAACAGGTAGCTTAAATGTCTCAAATACTTAGCGAAGAAGGTTTATAGCCTTGCATCAATGTATGTAACTATTTTTATGGATCTTGAAGGTCAAAGTACTTTAGAATAGGGTATTGAAAAAGGCTGTTTGACCAAATTTTGAAAAAAAAAATGTTTCACTTATACAGCCAAATACTGTGAATCAAAAACATTTAAGCCCCGTTAGAGCCCCTAATGAGTCACATTAAGCTAGCTTAAAGTCGTAGACTTAAATACGAACTAATATGTATTATTGTTGGTGAAATTTGTCATTGTTATTGCCAATTGGAATAAGTTTCATTTGCTCACTTTAAGCTAGATTATTTTATCCGTTGATATACTATTGAATTATATTTACATGTACTTAGCTACTGTACTTGTTAACTATATAAATTAACATAAAGTAAATAGAAGATTCAATGTACATTAGAAAAAGTATTTACCATTTAGAATTGTTGATGTGAGCAAAGTTAAGTAATAATTCCTTAATTAAAACATATCAAGTTCTTTATTAATTAATGTTATAAGAATTAGCTTGTCAGAATTGAAATAAATAAATGCAGAAATGCAATTCACATAGAGCTAATATTTGAAAAATGTCCATTCTGTTGGAAATTTTTGGAGGTATTTTTTTTATCTATGCTCAAATGGATTCTGTATGGCTTATTTTAGGCTGTACCGAAAAAAGTGCTATTCAAAACATACAGATTTGTTGTTGTTGGTGTTGTTTTTTTTTTTTTTTTTGAAATTCATTACAACGTCTTCGGTTGTGGTGTAATCAATCGTTTTTATAATAAATCATACCCGCAGACGATGCAAAATATTCCATATTCATTATTGATTCAGTAAAATATTCACCAACTAAAAATATTTTAAACTTTTTGTGTAAATAAAATACCAATAATAACTAAAATAATTCAAATTTCAGACGTCCATGCTGATATCAATACAAAGTTATTCTAAAATCCTCCTTGTTGAATTCCATTTAACCTATTTTAAAAATGAACATCAATAAAAAATTATTGTTGTGTTCTTTCTGTGAATCGTCATTCCCGACATTATCAGACTTAACATCTCATTGGAAAAATGATCATGCTTTAACACCCACAGGTCTTCGGGACTGGGCAAATGCGAGACAGTAGGGAGGGGGGTACAATAGTAATCTCTCCTGCGCACAGGCTACTCTAGCCTTCTGCAGGCCCTTCTCTAGAAGAAGGAGTAATAGAGAGAGAAAAAAAAAAAAAAAAAAAAAAATATGTATGGCTCATCAGGATTAGGAGATGAAAAAATTTCGTGCAAAATGTGTAGTAAATCGCTAAAAACAATTCGTGGCTTATTGCAGCATATCGAGAATTATCATTGCCCCCAGAACAATTCATGCGAAGGTCCCTCTAAATAAAAAAAAAGAAAAACCGATGAAGACCGAAATGAAAATTGCAATAACAGGTTCTGATTTGGGATTGATCGCCGATAATGTTGTGACTTTACTGGTAAATGTAATGGAAAATGTTCGTGAAAAAATAGAAAAATTTTGTAAAAAGCCTCAACTCGGTGAAAATGATGAAGATCTAAAACTTTTTTTTAATCTGTTTTCGTGCGATTCAAAACAATTTTCATATTTGAAATATATGAAAAACCAAATAAGTGTCCTAAAAAAAATTTCAAGTATATAGATCCGATCAATATATTCTTAGGAAATAGAGCATTGAATGCTATTAATAGTAATAACCCTGATGAACCATTGACTGAGTCTGTAAATATTTCTTACGTTTCATTAATTGACACTATAAAACTTGTCTTTTCAAATGAAGAAGTTTCAAATTTCAAAAGTCGTGATGTTCCTGTTCCGCAAGGTGTCTTGACAAGATTTGAAGATAGAGAAATTTTTAAAGAGCACCCTTTCTTTCAAAAATACGAAGATGCGATTCCAATCGTATTATACTATGATGACTTTTTAGTAAACAGTGCTCTTGGAAGTAAAAGAGATCAGAAACTTGGAGGCTTTTACGTAAGTTTTTTAAATTTACCAGAGCATCTACGTGATTTCATTGGTAATGTTCATCCGTTAGTGATAGTCAAATTAAAGGACATAAAAACATTTGGAATAGACAGATGTCTCCAAGCGTTCATGTTAGAATTATTAAAATTGGAATCGGATATGGGAGTAAGCTGCATTATTGATGGAAAAAACTTTATTTTACGAGGTACTCTAGTGGGTGTGATCGCAGATACCTTGGCTGCTCACGAAATATTTGGTTTTTTAGGATCTTCAGCTACTTATTTTTGCAGGCAATGTCTTATAACAAAGGAACAAAAACATTTTTTTCCATTAATAAATGTACCCTTAAGGAACAAAGAATCTCACGATTTACATGTGCGATTAGTTGAAAGTGAAACAGAAGAAAGTATAATGGGTGTAAAAAAAGGCTGTATTTTGAACGAATCGAAATATTTTCACTGTTCAAATAATTTCAATTTTGATATAATGCACGATGTGCTGGAAGGCCAAGGACAACTCGATTTGAAATTAGTCATAGAAAAGTTAATTGCAAATAAAAAGTGTGGATTGAGTCTGGAATATATAAATGATCAAATAAATACTTTCGATTATGGACCAATAGACAGTAAAAACCGGCCTACTCCAATAATTGAGTATTCATCCAGAGACATTAAGCTTCAAGAGCGTGCAGCGCAGACTTGGGTTTTATTAAGAGCATTTCCATTCTTCGTTTCGGGAAAAGTTATGGAGAATGATCCATATTTGCAACACATCATTAATCTAAATATGATAAATGAAATTATTTTTGCTCCAAAAGTGCCTGTTTCTACTTTGTCTTATTTGCAAGACCTTATGTCAGACAGTCATATTGAATCATTTCAAAAACTTTTTCTGGGTATTAATATGACAAACAAATTGTTGCACATGAGGCATTATCCTGATTGTATAAAAAAAAGTGGACCACTTCGTCATCTATCTTGTTTCAAATACGAGGCAAAGCATAATTTATTTATTACATATGGGAATCAGTGCCGTAATTATAAAAAATTATTAAAAACAATGATAAATTTGGCTCAAATATCTTCGGTATGGGGTTCAAATAGCCAAGTTATACGAAAAAAACTCAACTTTAATTCGTTCGACAAGCCAACTGAAAATGATAAAAATATCATGCAAAAAGTTGTTGGCACTGACTTGATAGCAGATAATCTTAAAATTGTACAAGATATAAGTATTTATAGTAAAATGTTTAAAGTAGGTTTATTTGTAGTTTTAAATAGTCGCAATCCAAATAATAGAAATATGCCATCATTCGGAAAGATTGTTAAAATTATACTGCACGATGATGAATTTTTTTTTTACTGTAAAATTTCAAAACATTACATCTAAATTGTGCACTAAACGCTTACGAAGTTAAAGAAACTTCTACTTACGAAATAATAAATCATAAATATTTAGGTGATATGCATGCTTTATGTGAATGGAAAGATTATTCTGAATTAACTTTTATATGTTTGTATCACATTGTAATTTAGTATGTAAAAACAGAGTGAACCTAAATCATAGTATTTAAGTGATCCTTAAGTTATTTTCAGTTTTTGTTTTTTTTATCTCGCCCCTATATCACTGCACCATCTCATAAAAGTTCGTCAGTTGACTACTGAAAACATTTTATACAATTTTTTATAATGTAGTTTTTATAATGAAGCTCTTTGTTCATTATCATTACTACATATAAACAGCGATATATACATTTGCAATCAATTCATTATCTCAAAAAATTTGCCACTTGACTATTTTAAAAAAGTTTATTTAAGTTGTTATGATGAAAAGTTTTACTAATTGAATTTTTTCAAAAATATAAAAACTACTCGAAAAATTACTTTAAAAATTCAGACTTCCTCGATCATTTCAAACCGTAAAGTTTTTTTTACTTTTATCGCTGTTGATATGTAGTAATGATATTGAACAAAGAGTTTGTTAGAGGTTACGTAGGTAGTTGAAGGTCTTGTTTAAGTCTTCTTTTATTATAATTAAGAAAAAATTGTTTTATCGTGTCTACGATATCTAGAATTTTGAGCAAATATTAGATTTGACTTTTAATTTGGCTTCATGCACATGATTTACAATAATCAAGCAAAAATTTTAAAGTATAGTATGTATTAATTATTCAGTTTCAATGTTTTCAATAAATAATTTTCCCTCGTAAAACAATCCTTTTCGTTCTTTTTTTTACCTTAAAGATAACTTTGTATTGATGGAGCATCTTGAACAATACAGATGGTTTTTCAAGAATGCTAAGTCTGTAAAATCGGTAAGTAGGATGAATGCTATAAAACGTAATATCATATTTTATATCATCGTTTTAACGGATGAAGGTTTCAGTTTACATTAATTAACATGTACAAATCTGTTAGAACATTCGATTTTTACATGCTCAATTATTACTAACTTATGATTTACACTTGATTTTTGCAATACTCAAAAAATCACTGCTTGTAAGATGATATTTTCTTATTTTTGCTATTTCAATGAAAATTTGGTGCATAAGGGGACATATCCACCTTGAAACTGATTTAGTTTCATTTTATTTTTGAATAAGAATTTTCTTCTTTTTCCATTGCTTTTTTTGTAATTAAAAAATTTTAACTTTTCTTTGAAGTAATCATATACAACTCGTTTTCGTGAGCTTTTACAGTGAAGCTGTGTGTGTTGAATTTTTTCTTTGAAAATTCAAAAAAGAGAAAAGCTTTAATTTTCTAATAATAAAAAAGGCAACGAGTACGTCTAAAAAAATCCGCGAGTACGGCGAAGCTCTGTGCGCGAATATTCGATACATTATAATTGAGACTCCGCGACACTTATAATAAAATATAAACAACTGAACTCCGGATAATTTACACTTGTATTCTGTGAGAAATCGAAAAGAATTGTTAGCTACGCATTAGCTTCCGCGAGTGGCGAAGTGAGTTTGTATACGCGAACGGTGTACCTCAACCAGAAGTATAAAGGAGTCACAAATTGTCTGTTTAGGAATTCGCACAGTTTCAGAATCGATCTTGATTGATTTGGATACTGTAACGCATTTTGGCAATAAAAATAGTGGAAATATTAAACTGTCTTTTTCTAAAAAAAAAGAATAATAGTTTTTATTAATAAAACATATATGTGTGAGAAAAATGCTATTACTTAAAAAAAACAGGTCATTACGGTTTTCAAAAATATTTTCTCCGTATTTTTCTGCTACTTTTGTCACTTCTTTAACTCTTGAAACTTTGCAGAACTCAATGATATATCGAGCTACTGTAGGCCATGTAAGCGCAAAAATAGTGTCATAGTTGTCAATTAAATTAGATGGAACTTCCACAAGTTTATATTAAACTTGCAACCATTTTTAAATTATTTTGGATAAATCAATTTCCAACTGGAATAAAATTGTAAAAATGAATTTGAGCTCATTTAAAGTAACAAGTTTAAAAATAAATTGTTTGCTTACCAAATCGATCGCTATGGGATGCTGCAAGCATTTATATGCAAGGAAGTATCCTTCTATCTTGTGGTTGTAGCCTAGCTTATTTGATCCCATAAGTCAATTATATCTTTTTTCAAATTCGATGACCCATTTTGCAAAAATGTCCACCTTTTTGTGGTGAGAAAGGTCTTCATCTGTCAAGCAATCATATGAAGCAAGTGCTTCAGTTATAACTGAAACAAAATTTACAAATTTTATAATATTTATAAGAATGTTATTGAACAAAATTAAAAATTCAATGTCCTTATAGGATATTTTAAACATACCCGTTGTAGATTTAGCTGCTTTTTCTGGGATGATTCCAGCTAAACGTAACCGCTTATACTCTAAATAAAACTGCCCACGTGCATTCATAGCTTTACTTATATTGGTACGCTTTTGGCAGGGTTGATAGCAATCAAGTCTGTCGATTTCTGGAAATAAGGCAGTGTCTTTATTTAAAAGCCATAAAAAAAGTTCTTGAATTATCCTGAAAAAATTTATTTATATAAAACATGTATATTTAAAATTAAAAATATTAAAGTTGAGCATTCATATTACCGATAGTGAACATTATCTTGTTGAATGTAAGTCTCAACGATAATCTCTTTGAGTAGATTGATGTCTATAGTATGGTGCCTCTTATACTTCTTTTAGTAATTTTCGATACAAGGGCCATAAGTAACACTTTTTGGCACGGCGTAGTTTAGGGTCCGAGCGCAGCGAGGGTCCTAATAGCTGGGCCGAAAAGTGTCCCCTATGGCCCGAGTATCGAAAAACGTTTTATAGCACAGGGCCAAGTTCACATTTATGCCCCCTTTTCCGATGCATAAGTCGCACTTTCTGATACCGCAAAGTGAGGTTAGCGCACGAGCGTATGCGAGTGTGATGCGAACGCAGCGGTGCCAGAATGTGCGACTTATGCCACCGAAAAGCGTGCCATAAATGTGAACTTACGCCACGCAGTGCTATAAAATACAATTTTCCCCTTGATGGTGGCTGCCAGTACAAAGTAAAGATGGTTCTCTGTAAATCACAATTAATTTTAATAAATATTAGGTGAATGAAAAATTGCATCTCCTATGTAACTATGGTATTTTTGTATTGTATAATTAAAATGTATTTGATATTAATTTAGTGATTGAAAAAAATGTTAACCTTGAGCGACTGGGACTACAGCTTGTAAATTAGTATTTGTAGTATTTAAGGTAATTAAATTCTGGGATAAATGTATGTTGCGTTGATTGTTAATTAAGTGAGATGAGCTCAACGTAGAACTATCAGAGCCCCTAGTTAAATCAGAGGTCAAATCAATATTCTCCATAATGTCATCATCACTACTCTATCCACTGCAATCCATTTTAAAAATATACCTGTTAAAAAGTCAAAAAACTAAGATTGAAGCAATCTTTTATTCTTAATGATCTATTTTTCAACGCAAACTAACTAAAAAGTAAGCTAAAAAGATATAGCTAATAATAACACATAAGAGTCATAGCAGTGTTCTTTACACAACAATAACACAGATCTAGGTTATAATGCGAATTAGTGAATAGCGTGAATAGTTGGGATTAGATGACATGATTAAGGGGACCTCCCTCCTCCAAATTGAAAAAAAATGTTTTTTCAAAGATTTATTTATAATAGAATAAAACGACGTATCGTAATGAAACTTTTTATACATACTTTATTGACCTTGCACTACATAAAAAAACTTTTTATAATTTTTTGCCACCTAGGGTCGCCTGCTAAAATTATTTTAAAAAAACACGAAAAAACCGTGGCGGGAACGATTAAGAAAAAACCATTAATTTTATCACCCTGAAATTTTAACACAATAATCTGTCCATGTTACAGCTCAGAATGAACTAGAATGAAAATCATTGGTTAAAAAATAAAGAAATGGCGGTTTTTTCGAAAATCGATCTTTTTTTTCGAAAATTGTTTATATCTCCAAAAATATTATGCCGATTATGTCCATTCTAGTTCATTCTGAACAGTAACATGCAACATTATTGTGTTAAAATTTCAGAGTGATAAGATGAATGGTTTTTCTTAATCGTTCCCGCCGCGGTTTTTTTTCGTGTTCTTTTAAAGCAATTTTAGCAGATGACACTGGGTGGCGAAAAATTATAGAAAAATTTTTTTATGTAGTATAAGGTCAATAAAGTATGTATAAAAAGTTTTATTAAGATGTGTCATTTTATTCTATTACAAATAAATCTGTGAAAAAACATTTTTTCTTTTTAATTTGGAGGAGGGAGGTTTCCTTAAAGAGTTTGTGTTTTTAGTCATTAAGTATCAATAATAAGCTTAACTATTTTGAAACAAACACGTTGTTGTAGTGCTGCAAATATTCAATACAATGATGTATAAAATTCGCTGCTCGCTAACTTTCAGAACCGTTTGGCACACTGTACTCGCTGAACACTGGGTGTAAGAGCTGTGCGCTCTTGCAGTAGGTTAGACTCACGCTTGTAGAAGTCCTCTGCGCGCTCGTACAATCGCGTGGCTCTATTACGCGGCAGGCAGCAGCAACTAAGCTGTTAAGAGCGCGGCAGCTCGGAGCGGGTGTGCGCAATTCTTAAAGGTCTATCAGTGTAGATATGCCGCATGCGCGTATGACGGAGAGCAATTGAAGAAGCAGTTACATAGAATAAAAGTTAATTAGTTAGTTATTAATTAGTTTTTGCACTAATTAAGTGAACAGTCATTTCATTATAACATCCTTTTTTCAGATGGATAAAATTAATTTTCAAAGGAAATATGCTGCTTTTGCATATAGACATTTTCAAGGTACTCATTCATTTGATAGAGTATCGGAAATTTTATTTGACATCAACGACGACTACGATGTCTTGGTAAACGACAAAATTATCGGCACAGTGACCGATAATGGCTTCAATTTTGTTGAAGCATTTGATACGTTTGATCAGCAACGTGATGATTCAGACGGTACATTATAAAAAAAATTTAAGTAAAATATCAATTTATTATGTTCTCGTATAATGAAAGAAATATTTTTTCAGACGATGAAGACGAGATAATAGCTTCGATAATTCAACAAGATTCTGCTAGCGATACAGAAGAGGAAGAAGATTTCGATAATTTTGACAACGAGGAGAAAGTGATTGAAGTCACTCCTTTCGAGGCTATTTCTTTACCCGACTCTTGTATCACTCTGTCGCGCCATTTTCGATGTGCCAGTCACACTTTGAACTTGCTGGCCACTACTGATAATTCTAAAATAATTAATTCGATATAAAAACTAAAAACTATACATAATGCAGTTTTAAAAAAATGTGATATACTGTGACGAAATTTGAAATCAGTCCAAAAACGTGAAACTCTTACTACGTTTTTCGGCGAGAGCATTAAAAAACCGAATGCCACAAGATGGAATTCGTTGTTAAGTTAAATCGGCCAAAATTGGAGAAATAATTAAAAAAGATATTGGGTTTTGAGATAGTGACTTTGTTCACATGGAACTATACATAACAATTATGTCTCCCCTAGCGACTGCTATTGATGATTTGCAAAGGGAGGAAAATTGTTATTATGGGGAACTTCTTCGATCGCTGATAACAATCCAACAGCGATGGTTAGAAGAGATAAAAATAAATAAATTTCCAAAATTATTTTACAAATATTACATTCAAGATCTGATAAATTCCTTACATACTCGCTTGAAAGCGATATTTGCTATTGAAGGTGTTGGGAAGACTGCTGCTATTGCATCATTGAGCCATCCATCAATCAAAAAGATTGGGTTCATTGATTATCGCTGGAGGCTCAAAAAAATATCGAAAACCTCATTCAGAAAACTAACCAATCACCAGAGGAAGAGGTAGCAACAACAGCGTCGAACAAGAGATTTCTTTGGCAAAGCCGCAGAGCCGACAAATCTGGAGAAGATAATCTCACTCAAGACAGGTTGCAACGAGCTTTTGCGATTTCTAGCTGAGCCCGTGACAGACAATCTATTGGAGTTAAATAGATAATAATAATAATAATAAATAAATGGAGGAGGGGCAGTTGCCCCTCCGACACGTAAACTCATGGTCCATTGTGTCAATCCATAAGTTGACATCAGTTCGACTTCCTTCCAGAAGCCGATCAGACGGCTGGCCTTGGTGCCTCTGATGTCCTCTAGGCTTGGGAATGCGTTCCCGAACCATTTCCGTCTCCTCTCAGCAGCCGCGTCGCACACTTTGAGCAGGTGGAGGGGCGTCTCCTCGTCCGCTCCGCATCACCTGCATGTGCTGTCCGATACAAGACCGATCTTGTGGCCATGGTACCTTAGGTGCCCATGGCCTGTAATAATGTGTGTCAGGAGTTTGGTGTATTCCCTCCCCCAGTTTCGAGCCTGCCGCAGCCAGTCACTGTTGGGCTCTGGACCCAACATTAACTTTGCTTGACGGTAGCCCGTAGCTGCGCTCCACCATTCTTTGTGTTTACCTTCGGTCCACTCCATGATGGTGCGCCTGATTTGGCTTCTTGCCAGCCCCATAATTGGTTCAGGCCCCTCTGGGATATTTCTTGACCCCAGATTAGCTAATCTGTCCGCTATCTCACTGCCCTTGATGCTTATGTGGCCGGGTACCGATATAAGTCGGACCTTGTTTTTGGGCTGCCAGGGCCCCCAGGGCTTTCTTGCACTCCCAGACCAACCTCGAGGTTACAGTCCGGGGGCTGCCTGACTATCAGAGCAAATGCTTATGCGTTTGCTCTCCGTTACGAGTTCAGCCATTCTGTACGAACACCCCAGAATGTCCATAATCTCTGTTTGGAATACCGTGGTCAACCGACCGAGGGGCATAAACGTGCCCCGACCGTCTGCCCGCCTGTAGTACCCTGCTCCAGACAGCCCTCCCATTTTTGACCCGTCAGTATACTAAATAGATATCCTACAGTGAAAAAATTATTTTTAAAATATAACACGCTCATCCCCTCATCTGCATCGGTAGAGCGTCTCTTTTCATATGCCACACTGTTGAATTTTCCTAAATATAATCGTTTATCAGACGATCAGTTATAAAAGCGTTTAATATTTAAGGTCAATTTAAAAAAAAAATTATATTTAAAATATAATTTAAGATATAATCCTACATGTACAATAGTTTTCAGAATTAATTATAATCAATATTATTTTATGATGTTATATATTATGTTAATTTATTTATTATACTATGAATAAACTATTTAGTACTTAGAATATTATATTTTTCTAATTTTCATCAATCTATTACTGGTTCTATATAGTTGCGGCTCGGTGCACTGAGTGAAAATATCGTTTTTTATCTTGTAACTAACCAACTGTTTGATAACCAACACAGCGAACTCTACTGCTGATAGACTCTTGAGCCGGCCAGCGACGATCTACGCGAAGCCATCAACAATTTTTGATTTTATTTAATTTTTTACTTACAATTACAGGCATTTTTTAAATTATATTAAGAAATTACTAATCATTAAAAAATAATAATTTACAATCACAAAAAACCAATTCCATCAAAATTATAAAATAAAATTAGTCTAATAATAATTATCACCCATTACAAATTACATTTAATCGGAAATGGTCAAAATTTTCATTACAAATTAAATTTAATGTGTAATGCGAAAAAATTTTCACTACGAATAAAATTTAATTCGGAATGGAAAAAAAATTTCATTACAAAATAAATTCATTTCGTAATGGGAAATCAATTTCATTACAAATCGAGGTCGAGGAGCGCGTGTCGCGCGAAGGAATGACAAGTATGGCAGACGAGAGCAGCGTTACTCCACGCTCCTTATATACACGAGAATCGCGATTTGGAGACCCACGAAAACAATCTAACTTTATCATTTGAAATCTATAAGAGATACGATAATTCTGATTCGGTAAATCGATTCCTCGTAAAAAGTGACACAAAATAGTGTATTTATAGTCTCCGAAAAATGCAGTATTGACTAAATACGAATGATAAAAGAAAAAATCCCCGACGAAAAAACGGTCTTACAGAAAATGCGGTCTCACGCGATCTCACGCAGTCTCACGGCCAACTTCATATCATCGATTTGATTGATTAATAAGGCTAAATGTATCTATAGCTACGTGTGAATAACGACAATATTTGCGGAGAGTAATATCAGAGCTTTATTGAGATCCTCTCGTCGTGGCAGTCATAACGTAACTAACTCGGGGAGAAGAATTTATTTATCTCCCGAGCAACAACAAAACAAAAGGCAATATACAATCAATAGCAGTATTGGATTGTACATGCAAGAGCGACTTGAAGTGCGTCGCTGCATATCTACGTAATAATACTAAATGTATGTGTTTTGAACAATGTACATGTTTATCAAGATACTCGCAATCATCCTGGGTAGCCCGGTCAGGGCACCAGGTCGATCTCGAAACTTGAAGATGACTTACTCCACGAAATTACGGTTTTTCCGCGAAAATATTACCGTAGAATGGCCGCTCGGAGCATCAGGTTGTTATCCGGAATCGACGACGAATTTCTCCAGGAAGCCGCGATTTTGACGCGGAAATATCACCCCGCGTAACCCATTTTCCGAGAAGTTGCGTTGCTTTCGCAGAAATGCTAGCTACGACAATAGATAAATGCGTTTATTATTATACGATTGAGACTGATATTTTCGTGCGCACGGAGGAGTATATGCATTCCAAATTTATACACGAAATAATGAACGATCGGTCTAGTTTCGTTATATGTACCCTTTATCATTGCAATAACCTATACTTCCGGTCGATGAACTTCCCTTAAAGACACATCGATGCCTGCGACCATGATCATGCGTATTTTTAGCAAATGCAACAATAAAGAAATTATGTTCTATGATAATTTAAATAATCCCATCAGAGATCTCATGAAATTGTTTACATATGAGGCATTTCACACCAAGTGTCCTGCGAGCACGACTTTTTTGTGGTAATGCGTGCCTGTGCCACCTAGCGGCCGAGTCGGAAGTTTGAAAAGTCAAAAGTGGGGAAAGGTGGTGAAATGACGAGGCGAGTATTTTTTTAATTTGACCAAGTTCGCTATTGAAATATCTCCCTCGTCGACGCGAGTGCGAGGACGCACGCAGTGGTGCGAAGACGCACGCACTTCGCAGTGGAAAGAGATTGTGAGTGTTCTTATGATGGTAAATGTTGCTGGTCAAGTTGGGCCTTCATTTGTGTTATTTAAAGGAAAAAACCTGCCAAGCAAAGCTACAGCTTACGCTCCAAAGGATTTTATGTTTGGGGTGGCTGAAGAAGGAATGATGGATTCGTGCCACTTCTATGAATATATTGCAAATTGTTTTGACCCTTGGTTGGTGGAAAATGGATACAAAAAGCCCATCATACTCTACCTCGATAAACATGGTTCACATCTATCTCTAACACTTAGTAAATATTGTGCTACGCATCAAATAGAACTAATTGGATTACATTCCAGCACAACTCATTTCACCCAGCCATGTGATGTAGCTTTGTTCAGACCTCTCAAACTTAAGTATAGTCAAGTTTGTCAAGAATTTTTAAAAAAATCGATTACTACTGGTTTGAGCAAACATCAACTTGCACCAATTCTTAAGAAAACACTTGAATCAATGAATTTAAAAACAACTTTATAAAATGGATTTAAGAAGTGCAGCTTATATCCTTTTGATGTTGAAGCTACAGATATGACAAAAATTTTAAATAAAACTGCAAATACAACAGCAGATATTACTCCTGCTGCATCTTCTATAAATGATTTAAAAAGAAGAAATAATCAAACACAAGCTACTGAATTTACAGATCATCAAAAATTAATGGTTTTTCAAAGCTTGTTAAGTTCAGAATAGTTAAAGGCTTTTCCAAACAAATGCAAGTTCTCACTGGTACGGTCCTACTGAAGATGAGAGTCTATACAAGATATGGTACAATCTACTCCATTCCCAGGATAACTCACAAGAGGATGCAGAAAGCTCATTGACTAGTCTATTAACTGGCGTTAAATAGACCTACTTTTGATTTATACACTTGAATTTATCCACTGTGTCTATTAACAGACGTTACATAGAACCACTTTTGATTTATACACCTCAATTTAAATTTACAATTATAATGAATTTTACTTATTGTAAATACACATTGCCTGCAATATTAATTTTTTTTGCTCACCTCATTTTCATGTTTTTATTAACTAACATTTTTTATGCAGGATAATTTTGGTGTTAATGAAGTATTCCAGATTTCACATGAATCTATTTTAGGGGTTGGTTTTGATATCAATACTGAAATTGTTTTTGAAGATTATGTTCAGGTGTCAAATGGATTAGTTTCAGAAGAAGAACCTATTATAGTCAAAGATAGAATAGAAACTAATAAAAGAACTTCAGATAATCAGTCTGAGATAGCCAATATTAATTTAATGCCAAATATAGTATCTAATAAGCTCAATCCTTTAAATTTAAATAATAATACTATTATTGAGCCAGTAGCATTAAGCAACAAAACTGTGTTCGCGCACTCTTCAATTAGTTCAGCTTTAACTACACAAACTATCGCATAGAAGTCAGTTATTGTTACCCCCTCAATAGATATTATACCGGTGGATAACTCAAATCAAAGCCAGTTACCACTTCAAAATATAAGCAATCAAAATGATTCCAATATTAAAAAATACTTCCCTTGTCCCAAAGAACAAGAACTTTATAAAAATATGGGCAAACACACAAGTAATCCTAAAACAGAAAATGCTCGGTCTGTTATATCAGGTGCCGAGTGGCAGAGTATAGAAGAAGAAAAAATAAAAATCAAAAAAGATAAGGCTGATGACATGATATTAAGAAAAAAAATCAAGTTAGAAAATGTCGAGGAAAATAAAAAAAAAAAGAAAAAATGGAAGAAGAAAGATATATAAAACGGCAGGCAACTTTAAAAAAGCAGGAAGATAAGTTAGAAAAGCTCATGAACCACAAAAGAAGCAAGAAGAAAAAATTCTAAAACGCAAAGCCCAAGAAGATTTACAAGCTAGTATAGATGTATTAACTAAAGAAAAAGAAAACTTGAAAGTAAAAAACCTTTAAGAAAGTAGTTTTTTTTTAATTTACGGCATTGCTAACGCGGGTTGAAAATGAACCCACGGTAATCGTTACATTTACCCTAAACCCAATTTTTTTTCTAATAAGTGCTTTGTTACTCTATAAAAAAAATTGACTTAGCTTGTTTAAGTTTTTTTTTCTACGAAATGGCATTTTGATATCCGAAAACATATAGATATAGATATAGATGATAGACCTATGCAACAAATTTCTTTTCATTTTGAAACTCGGATTGAAAAAATTTTCAATCGAATATCTTTACCATTCAGACTTTATTTTGAAATTATCGAGTTCATATTTTAGAAGCAAAATTTAATGTTTTTTCAGAATCTGGCATTGAAATTAAAAGTACAGTTGAAGTTAAAAGTTTATAAACAATTAAACAAAAAGAAACACGAATTTTTTGAAACAATTTTTTTTCAATCCGAGTTTCAAAATAGATAGAGACTTTTTGCATGGGTCTAACACATATTTCCGGCGTCTTTGGAATGTATACTTGAAATTCAAATAGCTACAATATCGAAATTAAACATTGCGGACATCAAAATGGCAGTTGTGACTCTTACTGTGTCACAATCTAAATGAGAAAATTTATGAAAACCCCTATGCTCTATGGTTTTGAGGGTGCTCTTTCTAATGGTGGGATCAAAAGGGATGGACTATGAACTTGGATCAATATTTAATTAAACAATATTGAAAACTGATTTTAGTGAACCTATTGAAGTCCGATTATCACGGATTTTGAGCTTGGGCTACGAAATGCTCTCAGAGAGGGTTATCCAAACACTTACATTAGTGGCTCTTACTTTTACTATCTTCGGGTGAGTATGATTATTGAAGATCTTCTTTCTATTCTTTTAAAAATTTTGAAATACAATTATTAATTCAATATTTTTCTAGTGTTTGTTAGATAATCTTTATTTTTGGAACTTGTTAGAATATGTGCAAAACAATGTCTCTGCCAACGACTTCATTCGAAAGTGCGCCGCCCTTGCCCTACTTAGAGACTCCGATATAGTAAGAGAATTCGACTTGCTTGTCGAGCAAGCACCAGGGGACGTTGCCTAAAATTTCAATCAGTTTATAAAATACTTTAGAAGATTTTGGCTGCAACAAATAGGACTAAGCAATTTTTTGATCTTCGGAGTAGATGTTAGAGCAAACACCGTCGTTCAAAATTACCACTCGACTTTGCTACACAGAGTTGAACAGCCACTGAATTTCTGGATTTGGATAGAATGGATGAAGCGAGAGGTAAAAAGGCAACGGGACTACTTATCAAACGGGATTGCTTTTATGCGCAGGCAGCCACAATACTCGACTATAATTGGACGTCCCAATATTGACTCGACTATAAGTGGAAGATTTTGTTTGTCAAAGTAATATTTCAATACAACTATATTTTAAGTTTTAATAGATAGCTATATTTCATTTGTTACTTCAAACAATCATCAGTGAATATTTTAAGGTAAGATCATTATTAAACTTTTACTTATGTAATTTTTTGTTTATTAATATTTACCCTTTAATAATAGAACATGAAAAAAAGTAGTTAAATTAACCGAATATGTTTGATACAATTACATTATTTTAATAGTAATTTTGAATGGTGATAAAAATAGTAATTTTCGATACAAGTGCCATAAGTAACACTTTTTGGCATGGCGTAGTTTAGGGTCCGAGTGCAGCGACTCAAAAATTGGCCCAAAATGACTAAAATCACCAAAAACAGCCATTTTCAGACCTTTTTTGCACGTTTTTCGACACATATTATTGTCTACATTGTGTTAAACTTTAAGACTGATTACAAAACTTTATCAGGCAGTAGTTGACATCTTTAGGAAGCTTTTTATATAGTTTTGGAAATAAAAGTCCGGTTCGAACTCGATTAGATTTCTTGTTTTTTGTTTTTTTCTACTCTTTTCCACTCTAGACGCTTTTAGGTAGCTCTGATCACTTTGCAATGATTTTTTTCTGAAAATTTGGGCAATTTACAATGTTTTGTGGAGGGAACGATTTCGAGCGAGTCTGCGAGGTTTTGCAGAGTGGCGTCGACATCGTAAACGTTTAGTTAGTCAGAGTTGAGAGAAGCTTGACAGTCACAAGACTCATGTCTGATGAGTGACCCTGCGGAGGGTCGATATTAATTTTTTGCCTCTTATTTTATAAAGTATTACAACTATACGTTTAGTCCTGAAAAGGACTAGTTTTGATGCAGGTTGTCAAGTTATGGAGGATGGCTGTCTGTGACCGGCTGTGACCGATGTTGACTGGCTAAGACCGATGGTGACCGTCTGCAGCTGATGAGTAGTCCTCAGCAAGGTCAGTCTTCTTCAAGGAGGTGATGATGGTTGGATGGACGATGACTTCGTTGTTGGCTAGTGATGCTTCGCGGTCACTTGACTCGTGAGAGTTGTTTGGAAAAAATCCGATCACTTTTCTGTTCCAACTTGTAAAGTCTAACAGTCAAAAGCTGATTGATTTAGGTCGAGTGGCACTTATACTAGTACTCTGAACTCGACTATTTCTCTTGCAGGCACGACTTTTCAGTGGCGCCGTGCCACCTGGCGGCCGAGTCGGAAGTTTGAAAAGTCAAAAAGTGGGGAAAGGTGATGAAATGATGAGGCGAGTATTTGTAATTTGACCAAGTTCACTATTGAGAAGTTGCCCTAGGTCAAAACTCTCGAGTGCTCGTCGACACGAGTGCGAGGATGAGAGTCGATGTGCTCTGGCCGGCGGCCGAGAGACGACTTGACTTGCTTGACCGGGCGCCTCGCTTATATAGCGAACAAGAGCGCGCTGATTGGCCGTCGGCGCAAGGTGGGGCCGAGTGCAGCAAGCACATCGTTTGAGTGGGGACGCACGCAGTGGTCTCGTCTAGCGAGTGGAGATAACAGGTTTTAGTAGGAGGATGAGAATCTTTGGACTTCCTCGCTTATCGATGAGATTTCCAGATCACGTCTAATAGCTTCATTCGTCACGTACCATGGAGAATTAACGACGTTCCTGAGTACTTTAGATTGGAATCTTTCAATAATTTTGATTTGGCAGCTGCACCCCACAGCTATATTCCATACGTATTCCATAGGTTTTAGTATGCTTTTGTACAAGAGTCATTTGTTTTCCAAAGTGAGCTCAGAGTTTCTTTCAAGTAACCAGTACATTTTCTTGAATTGTAGGTTGATTTGTTTTCTTTTGGTACATATGTGCGTCCTCCATGTAAATCGGCGATCCAAATGCATACCAAGATATTTAACTTCCTTAAAGTGCGCCACTGGAGTTCTATTAATTAGTACAGTAGGGCACGTGAAAGAGAAGGTGATGTGAGCCGATTTATTTTTGTTTATTTTGATTCTCCAACTTCTGAACCAATTTTCTACTGTAGAAAGATGTTCTTGAAGGTGTTTTGAGGCGACAAGTGGGTCTGAATCCGTGCAAAGTAGTGCAGTATCGTCTGCATATGTAGCTGTTGTCGTAGTATTTGAGGATGGAATATCGGATGTGTATAAAAGGTATAAGGTTGGCCCGAGAACACTAACTTGGGGGATACCGGTATGGATATCGTGGAGTTTGGTCACTTCATTGTTAACTTTCACTCGGAGCGTTCGATTTTCTAAGTAGGACTTCAATATCTGTTAGAGGCTGTACAGGAGATTTTTTTTCATTTTATAGAGAAGACCTGTGTGCTAGACTTTGTTGAAAGCTTGAGCCACATCCAAGAAAGTAGCTGAGCAGTACTGCTGTTTTTCAAAAGCTTCTCGAATGTTTGCAACTAGTCTGTTGACTTGTTCTGTAGTGGAGTGATTTTCACGGAAATCAAGTTGATGTTCTAGAATTATTTTTTTGTTTTGTAGTATAGGCTTGAGTTTACTAACAAGGAGACCACATGAGATGCGGGTCACCAAATGTCCTGAAAATTTTTTTCAGGTCTCCTTGTACCTAATAATGAAACCCATTCTGCTTAGATTGATCCAATGGGCCTTAGGGCCCACTTTAAAAATCATTTTCTAATTTATTGAAAAATCTTTGTGATTTTCTAACTCGTAACAGGACATATTAAACGGAAAATTGCAAGACGCTGGTCTTGAATAAGTATTTCTTCTTCGGCTTCCGTGATTTGTCTCGGTGGTGTGTCAAACACTTTGCCAAGATGTTCAGCAAAGTTTTCAGCTTTTTCTTGATCACTTTTAGCCAAATAACTAGTGGTCTTTATAGGTGGTATATGTTTCTGTGTGCGATTTAAATACTTGGTGGCCTTCTATGGAGAGTAATCCGTTGATGCCGTTGGGGTGAGGTTTTGGAGGTAGTTTTTATTTTAGAGTTTTTATCTTCACGAAGGATTGTTTTAAGTTCTTTTATTGCTTTATTTAACCGAGTTTTACTTTCGCTAGTGCGCAAGCTTTGCCAGATTTTTCTGAGTTTACGTTTTTCTCTTATTTTATTTAATATTTCCGAAGTCAAGTATTGCGTTTTTTGGACATGTTTAATTTGGGGAGTTGCGAAATTGACTGCGTTATGGATTGAAAGGTTGAAGTTTTCGACCGCGATATCGATATCGTTACAATTTTTTAAAGGAATGTTGCAGAACAGGTTTTAGTTTATGTATTCTTTGTATTGCATCCAGTAGTTTTTTTGTTTGCAAGATGAACCGGTTTAGTATTTTTAATGGTTTCCATGCGCATTTCTAGTTAGAAGTTAGTTCTAGAAGACTGAATTGTACCGAGATGTAGTGAGAAGTTATGCCTTTGACGATGTAGAGATCAACGAGATCAAGAATTTTCGATAAGTCAGATGGCCAGTAAGTTGGTTCACCAGTTGAAGCAGAGATGAGGTTGTTTTTTTGTATCGTGTCGTACAGTTGTCTACCACGAGGAGAATGAGTAGTAGATCGAGAGCCCCATGAGGGATGCTTCGCGTTGTAATCACCACCGGCGATGAACTGAGGACCCAGTGTTTGGAAAAATTTTTCGAATTGGTCTTGTTTGATGGTATGTCTAGGGGGACAGTAAATATCTAAGAATTTGATGGGACCTTTATAGGTTTTGACTGTTATGCTTGTGGCCTGTAGATAGTCGTCTGTATTCTTTTTAAGTTCAAAGTGCTTGATAGATGATTTGATTATTAGAGCTGTACCACCATGAGCCCTGTCACTAGGATGTGGGGTGACGTAGATGATGTAGTTTGGGATTTTTATGTAGGATTTTTTTAGTAAAATGAGGAGATGAGCATGATGTCTATGTTTTTCATTATTAAGAATGATTTCAATTCTAGTCCGTTAGCATTCCAAGCTGTTATGGTAAATTTCTCCTCGACAGCCATTTATAATTTATTTATTAGCGCTGTTAGTGGTTTTAACATGACATCCATAGTAGACATGAGTTGTGACATCATATTCTCTAGCTTGAGAATTGAATGATTGTTATTATTGCTTTGAGTGTTATTGTTTTCGACGATGGCCGTTACCTCTGGGATTTTGTGTGGTTCTACGGTTGGTGGATCTGGTGACCGAGATAATGCTTGTGCGAATTAAGGGCTAACAGGGGGCTTAATTATTTTTCATTTTTCAATTACAGTACTAGGCTGTAAAAGTAAAAAAAAAATTTTTTTTTTAAAAAACACATGATAACTCTTTTCAATACCCTATTTGAAAGTATTTTGTCCAGTTAGATACTTAAAAACAGTTAAGTACATTAATAATGAGTTTGATGACCCTCAACACAAGCTTTAAACACGTCTAAGCTACCTGTCGTAGAAATCCAAGAGCGAGCATCAATCTAATGTAGTGTAACATCCGAATTAACAAATATTACATAGTTTTATAATTTTTTAATTCTTTATTACAGAAGTGGTTGGGAAGGAGGTTGAAATAATAGTACGTGGACAATCTTTTAT
>CACVKI010139626.1:0-13029 GCA_902732785.1 Trichogramma evanescens | reverse complement strand
ATGTCAACTCTTTTAGAAGTAAGAAAATAATTTTGTAAAACATATGATTCCGAAAAGCATGTACAAAACTTTCTTCTTCGAGGGGAGGATGTTGTGAATAGGACCGCAAAACTTACGTGTCACCGACGCGTAGCGACAGAAGCGAGTATGTTCGCGTACAACGGAGCTAGCGCCGCTTCAAGTGATAAGATAAAATCGGAGCGAACAGACAGATACGAACGAGCAGTTGCAAATGGAACATCTCGCATTCGCTACAATTTGATATCCATCATTTCCTATATAATCATTGTAGCAGTGACTTCGTCTGCTACAAGGGCTTGTTGCCCTCCCATAAAGCCCTGGCTCAGCGATGCCCCTTTTAGCTCCCGAAGACGGCCCGACAAGACATCAACAATAACGACAGCAGCACGACCTACAGCAATCTTCGCCAGCTCAGAGCATCTCTTGCAGCTCTGATGCTGGCAACAACAAAGACAATTAGATGATGATAATAAGCAGACACAACGATACATCATACTTACCTGCTCAAGAGCGCACGACACTTGGCACGTGTCAGACACTCATACACATGTGACTGACGAGACGAAGCCTACGCTACACGACACCTGGCGACGGGCCCAAGCAACACAGCTTGTGCCGCGTGCTTTAAAGGTACAGGCTCACGCGCTCACACAAGTTGAACAGAGATTCAGATTATTCCGAGCTACGAGAGATAACACTCGCCTCATCGTATCTCTCGTGCTTCGACTTGTCACTTTCGTATATACAAAGCTTCCATTAGCAAAGAGTTGTGTTTTGCCGAGTAACCGCGATCGCTGCAGATCTCGAACAGCCTCGTGATTGCCGTTGCAACTTAGTAATTGTTCGTTATTACCACGACACGTGAACTCGCGAGTGCCACCCTTCACCACCCGAGTTCCCGTCAATACATCCAGAGAACTGGTCAAGCTGCTCCAGAGGAAGTCCCCGCCAAGGCCAACTGCCACCGACCAACATCAGCCGGCGAAGACAGAAGAGCGCACTAGATAAGTTATACATTAAGTTAAGTAAAGAATCGTCGAGCCAGTCGTATTTCGCGAATTCACATCATTTCCCCCCTTTTGACCTCGTGTACTGAACTCGCACCTTGAGCGAGCCTCGTAGCCGTGCAATTGTATAAATAACTAGTGAGGAATAGAGTGTAAATTAGATTACGCCTTTATCATCTGTAATTTATTGTTATTTATTTATTCCGCTTCGGTGGTGGCGCCCATTGCAATACAATATACGATTATTATTATTTAATTTACTCCTTGACTATTTTTCATTTGCCCCTTTCTTCCTCACATCACTTATATAATTTAATAAAGTTTGTTCAAATCAAGTATTTTTTGTCTCATTATTGTTGCTACTTACAACAATGTCCATCTCATGTTGTAAAAAAATACGAGCTTGGCAACAATTAGAGCTTTTTTTTGTGCAACGGAAGATGAGCCCAGCACTCCTAGGATCCCTGTAATACAGGAACCCATCGAAATAATACTTGACAGTGTTCGGTCTAATCCCCGGAAATCGTTCCATTGTCCAAAGCTCCAAGCTACATAAATGATGATTTTCAATGATTACAAATAATCTTTTAAGCAGTTTAGTTCAGCAATACAATGAACTTTCAATTTCATGATAATTTAATAACATTAAATTAAATTAAATTTTTTGAGTGCGCCTGGGATCTATTAATAAAGCAATTTATGGGCAGGAGTAAAGTTAACGCAAGGTCATGCGCTACCATGACCTCGAACTGAAAGTTCTCTTCTCAATTTTCTACATGTGAATGAAAATTTTGATAAGCAGGATAACACGGGAGTCCGTTACAAATTAAGAGATAAAAAACCAAGCCACTGATAGGTCATTTAATTGAGCGCAATGAATAAACATTTTCGAATAAAAGTCAACGTATTAACGGAGAAAAAAGTAATTCTTTATCAAAGTTATTCCCACGAGAGAAACTGGCGCAAATTCATGCGCGAGATAACAATTCAGTGCTCATATTCATGTGCTAGAGTATCATGGGTGCTTATTCCAGCATCACCATGTTCTCGAACCAAAAGTTCTCTTCTCAATTTTCAACATGTGAATGATAATTTTGATAAAAATGATAACACAAGGGGCTGATACAAATTTTGAGTTTAAAAACTAAGCCACTAATAGGTCATTCAGTTAAGCTCGATTAATAAGCTTTTTGGAATAAAAGTCTACACGTTAACGGAGAAAAAATTATTATTTGTGTCCTCGAACTGAAAAATCTCTTTTCAATAAGTACATCACGCTACTGCTCGAAAAGTTAATTTGACACTTGCTGGGTAATTTTTCTTAAGTTGGAGTAAGTGGCAATCGATCTAAAAGGACGCAAATGCGTATATCAATAAGCAGATAATGTCCCCCCCCCCGGCCGTGACTTGTAGATACAACCACAAATTTGAATATCCAAAAAAACTCAACGTCTACCCTGGATACTCTAGCTGGCCAGTCTCGCACTGTTCAGATTTCATGCCGCACTGACACGAAACAACAATTGTCAAAAAAACATCACGGAATTCACAATTGAACAGGAAACTTTTTTCAATGTCTTAGACGCTGCTTTCTGCAATAGGGGCAAACGTCGACTGACTGGCGATACCCTTTCCGCGAGAGACTCTAAAAAAAGGAAATCGCCAATTCTTCTTATGAAAAGTGGAGACATCCGAAAACGACTGCAACGCGAATTGAAGAAACGACATTTTCGGTGGCTTGCCTCGAATCTTCGAACGGATCGATGCACAACGTAGCAATTATCTCTGCGTCTCGACGCTTGAGTATGACCCGTCTGCTAACGTGTGGCTTAAGCTCTGTGTGCGTCGCACACCATCGTCGCGAAATTTTGAATATCTGCTCGATAAATTGAACACTTTTTCTACGGAGTTTTAGATGCCGCGATCAAAAAGCGAAAATAAATTGCTGATTCAAAAATCGATCATGTCGCGATTAAGGCAATTTAATTTGCGATAAAAAAATTTAGCCGTTTAACAAAAAATAAATTTTTGGAAGCGGTGTAATTGTTTAAAAATATACGAAAAATCGCAAAAAAAATTTATATGATCTACATATATTTTAAATCAATTACCAGATATTGTCGAACCGGCCGTGACTTGTAGATAAAACCACGATACTTGGATATCCAAAAATCTCAACGTCAAATCAGGATACTCTAGCCGGCCAGTCTCGCACTGTTCAGATTTGATGGTGCACTGACATGACACAACAATTGTCAAAAAACACCATGAAATTCACAACTGATCGAGAATTTTTTTTTAATGTCTGCCACGTTGCGCTCCGCAATCGATGCAAACGTAGAATGACGAGCGAGACCCCTTCGCGAGAGACTCTCAAAAAACAAAATCGAAGCGTCTTCGTCCACGCGTAAGAAATGGAGCCGACCGCTACACAATTCACTAGGCGAGTTGAACGAACGAAATACTCGGCAGCTTCTGCCGTATCGACGAACGACTGCACGGAAAAAAATATCGAGTAGCCGCCACGCTGGGCCGTGGCGCTGCTACTCGACTCGCCCGCTAGAATTTATTTTAATGTATCGAGTGTCCGCCCTCTATACATCGAGTGACTGACCCTCGATGATCGCGTGACTGTTACCGCCAAAACAACAAATCGCTGCGGCCCTTCGGTAGAGATTTGAGCTCCTCGATCACCGCGAGTTAAAGCGAGAACGTTTTGAAATAATAATTAATATGTAAAGTTAAATATGGATTCAGTGCACGTTTTTTCCGATCCAATGATTATTGATGAAGAACTTGAATCAGAAGGTAAGACTTATACTTATTATAATAAATACTAATTTATTATTTTTATAACCTAAATTTGTGCAGCACCAGAAGTTTTTTGACTCAAGTAAAACTAAACTTTTCATCATTTTTTTTCTGGTGTTCTATAATTTAATGTTGTTGAATGTTTTAGGAACTGCGGATGATATACTCGCTGTATTAGCCATTCCGCATTATTTTTCGTCTAAATCTACTTTGTCAAAAAACAATATTTGTAAATCTATGATATTGTTCGTTCAGGTAATTTTCATTGTGTTTTCTGAAAACTTTACTATTCATTTTGACATTTATTTTCAAAAATTACTGTCATTTGCAGGATATTTCTACACTTGAAACTGGAAGAAGTAAGCATGAACTTGAGCTAACTTCACTGTCAGAAAGCACGAGCATCTACATCATTGTCGTAGGGGATATAGGATCCATTAGCAAATCTTTTTTCGTCTTCAACGGTGTTAAATATGAGTATCCTATTTTAAAGTGTATAGACCTCTGCTTTAAAGCCCGTGTTGCCCTCCATAACTGGTCACCTAATAGTGAACATGTTTGGTTATTTTTTCAACTTCTAATTTATAACGTACCGTTCAACAAATCACCTTACTTCACGCATAAAAGAAGCCAGTCCGTAAATAAATATGTAACTACCTTAAAGACAGCATTGATTCTAGCTGAAAAAGAGGTATTAGAAAAATTGTTGGCAGAAGGAGCCCAAACAGTTCCAATCTCTATTGTATAATTACAATTTATATTATAATTAAATCATTTAAAATCCTACAATAAGACGGTTGTTACATTGGAATATAAGTTAGATTATAGTATAGGAAAACCAAATACTCAACTTTTTAATATAATGGATCAGACTCATTTAATAAATCACGTCTTAGCATTTATTTTACATTTATATGGAGACCCTAATTTACCTCGATCGGTCGTCGATACAGTATGTGAATTTTTAAACGAATTTATTGGAAAAACTTATATACCACTCCTAAAACGTGATCTGTTAAAGATTTTAGAAAATGAAACTATTTCTCATCGCAGCCGCATACAATTAGAATCTGTGATCAATGAATACGGTGAAGCTTTCAAAAAAGTTAGCTCTGATTATAGGCGACTTGAATTGCTAATATCGTGGGGTTTCAAAGAACCTGAAATTATTTTACTTGGCGAGGCTTTAACGACTTCTATAGTGCGTAATGATGCTGAGGGTAATAATAAGGATGCTGAGGGTAATGATGCTGACGATAATAATAAGGATGCTGAGGGTAATGATGCTGACGGTAATAATAAGGATGCCGAGGGTAATGATAAGGTCGCTGCCACTTATGAAAAAGTTTCGGCGGCTTGGACGCCTTTGAGAGATACCTTAAAGAGTTTTTTAGAGATTCCGAATGTGTTGGCTAATATCCTTAATTATATTGAAACGTTGTACAACGAAACAAACGATCTTATTATCAATAATATTATGCAAGGCAATTTTTGGCGTCGTAATATTATTGATAAATATATAAATAATATTGTAATGCCACTTT
Organism: Trichogramma evanescens; assembly: GCA_902732785.1. Taxonomy (NCBI): domain Eukaryota; kingdom Metazoa; phylum Arthropoda; class Insecta; order Hymenoptera; family Trichogrammatidae; genus Trichogramma; species Trichogramma evanescens. Next base: position 7,646 of record CACVKI010139626.1, on the reverse strand, counting down.
ATATGTATTTTGATGATTTGGAAACCGGAAACCCGTTAGGAAGTTGTGCCGGTAAAAATAAATTCGGTTCTCTTTATGCCCAATTGGGTTGTTTACCATATGACATGGCATCGCGTTTAGAGAGTATTTTTTTTTGCATGCTAATCCATTCAGAGAAAAAAAAAGAAATCACAAATGCAGAAGTTTTCGAAAAAATGATAGAAGAAATTAATTTCTTATCTGATACTGGCATCAAAGTAAATGGTTTCGAAAAAATGATTAAGTTTCAGCTCGTACTAATATCAGGCGATAACTTAGGTCTCAATGAAATACATGGCTTCACGAAATCTTTTAGAACCAACTATTTCTGCAGAACATGCAAATGCTCTGCTGAGGAAAGTTCGGTAATGGTTCGGGAAGATGTCTCATTACTGAGAGAAAAAGATGATTATGAAAAAGATTCTGAATCTCATCATGATATCGAGTTTGGTATAAAAGAGCCTTCCATATTCAATAAAATAAATAATTATCATGTAGTTGAAAATATTTGTTTAGACGTAGTTCACGATTTTTTAGAGGGAGTTTGTTCGTACGACATTCATGCCGTATTGAACACTCTTATTTTCGAAAAACATTATTTTACCCTATCAGATTTAAATTTGCGTATAAAATCCTTTGACTTCGCGAGTGGCGGATGTTCAAACAAACCACCACAAATTGCTTTAGCGCGACTCAAAAATAATGATACTCTAAAAATGTCTGCGTCGGAAATGTTCGCATTCACAAAATATCTACCTCTTCTTATTGGGGATTGGATTTGTGAAGATGACCAACATTGGGAATTAATTAAATATTTAAGGAAAATTTTAGACATTTTAACTGCTCGATGTGTGAGAAGGAATATGTCTGAATACTTAAAGTACTTAATAGAAGAGCATCATACTCTCTACAAAGAACTTTACGGTAATTTGAAGCCAAAATATCATTTCCTTATTCATTATCCAAGTTTGTTATTGGAAATGGGACCTTGCTTTGCATTTTCAACTATTCGATTCGAATCACGACACCGACCTATTAAAGCGAACGTTTTATCAACTAGTTGTAAAAAAAACTTATTATATACGATTGGAGTAAAGCAAAATTTATATATGCTTCGTAGCATGCACAATGTAAATAAAAATACATCCATACAATCCGTTGATAATGAATTTCTAATAGAAAAATCAGTATATGTAAACCGAAATAAATATAAAGTAGGAATGATGTTTCTCATGGATCCATCGCGACACATGAAATTATTTGGTAAAGTAGTTGAGATAAATAAAATAAAAAATGTTTTATATTTTACGATGGAAACGTATGAAGAGGTGTATTTTCACTCTCATTACCATTCCTACAAAGTAAATCGCTTCGAACAAGATGTTACTGTCGACCAAAATATAATATTAAATTTCGAAATAGCATTGTCATCTGTAAAAAATATTATACCTTTGAATGAAACAATTATAGATAGACTATTATGTGTTTAGTTAATAATTTTCATGTACAATTATTAAAAAATGATGTTAACATTTTCATGAAGTATGTGTTTTATTTTTATTCACTTGATCAATTTTATCTTCTTCATACATTTTTAATAAAAGCATATCGATGATCTTTACAAAGAGTAGCTTGTTTACGGAACAAAGAGAATATAAAAATTCTCCTTGCAAAAAGCGTCGATATGTAATTAATCTCGAAAATTGTATGATCACAAAAGAAAAGATTATTTTTCCCTCGATTCATCGAGTGTTTGCCACTCGATGCAATCGAGGATATTATACATGCGAATTCTCGAGTCCCCCACCCCTCGATAATCGAGTGTCTGACACCCAAAATCAAATGAGTAACAGCGCCTCTGCGCGTCCGTGGCAGCTACTCGGTATTTTTTTCCGTGTGTATGCACAACGTAGCAAATATCTCTCCGTTTCGACGCTTGAGTATGACCCGTCTGCTAACGAGTGGCTCAAGCTCTGTGTGCGTCGCACACCATCGTCGCGAAATTTTGAAATTCTGCTCGATAAATTGAACACTTTTTCTACGGAGTTTAAGATGCCGCGATCAAAAAGCGAAAATAAATTGCTGATTCAAAAATCGATCATGTCGCGATTAAGGCAATTTAATTTGATTTAAAATTTTGGAACGAGAAACTTTTTTTAATGTCTGACACGCTGTGCTCCGCAATCGATGACAGTAGAATGACGAGCGAGACTCCCTTCCGCGAGAGACTCTCGAAAAAAAAATCGGAGCGTCTTCGTCCTTGCACGAGAACAGGAGCCGATCAGTATGCGACTCAATACTTCGATTGAACGAACGAAAAACTCGGCGGCGGCTTGCCCTGAATCTCGGAACGGCTGTATGCGTCTCGTCGCTTGCGAATGACCCTTCTGCTAACGTGTTGCCTAAGCTATGTGCGTGTCGAACACCATCGTCGCGAAATTTTGAAATTCCGCTCGATAAATTGAACACTTTTTCTACGGAGTTTTCAATGCCGGGAGCAAGAAACGAAAATAAATTGCTGATTCAAAAATTGATCATGTCGCGGTGTAAAGTCATTAAATTTGCGAACGTAAAATTTTGCCGTTTGACAAAAAATAAATTTTTGGAAGCGGTGTAATTGTTTAAAAATATACGAAAAATCGCAAAAAAAATTCAATGATCTACATATTTTTAAAATCAATTACCAGATATTGTCGACACGGTCGTGACTTGTAGATAAAACCACGAAACTTGGATATCCAAAAATACTCAACGTCAACCGTAGATACTTTAGCTGGCAATTCTCGAACAGTTCAGATTTGATGGCACACTGACACGAAACAACAATTGTCAAAAAACACCACGAAATTCACAATTAAACGAGAAACTTTTTTCACTGTCTGCCACGCTGCGTTTTGCAATCGGAGCAAACGTAGAATGACGAGCGAGACCCCCCTCCGCGAGAGACTCTTAAAAAAAACAAAATCGAAGCGTCTTCGTCCACGCGTGAGAAGTGGAGTCGATCCAAAAACGACTTACGACGCGAATTCAAGAAACGACATTTTCGGTGGCTTGCCTCAAATTCGAACGGATCGATGCACGACGTAGCAATTATCTCTGCGTCTCGACGCCTGAGTATAACCCGTCTGCTAACGTGTTGCCTAAGCTATGTGTGCGTCTCACACCATCTTCGCGACATTTTGAAATTCTGCTCGATCATGACGATGATAAATTGAACACTTTTTCCACGGAATTGTCAATGCCTCGAGCAATAAGCAAAAATACTTGGCTGATTCAAAAATCGATCATGTTGCGGTGTAAAGTCATTAAATTTGCGATAAAAAATTAAGCCGTGGCAAATCTCGCACAGTTCAGATTTGATGCCGCACTGACACCAAAAACATTAATTGTCAAAAAACACCACAAAATTCACAATTGAACGAGAAACTTTTTTCAATGCCTGCGACGCTGCGTTCTGCAACCGAAGCAAACGTCGACTGTCTGACGGAAGCCTTTGCGCGAGAGACTCTTGACAAACAAAATCGGAGCGTCTTTGTCCGCTTATGAGAAGTGGAGCTATCCAAAAACGACTTACGACGCGAATTGAAGAAATGAAATTTGCGGCGGCTTGCCTCGAATCTTCAAACGGATCTAGGCACAACGTAGCAATAATCTGTGCGTCTTGACGCTTGCGAATTTCCCTACTGCTAACGTGTTGCCTAAGCTTTGAGTGTGTCGCACACCATCGTCGCGACATTTTGAAATCCTGCTCTATAAATTGAACACTTTTTCTACGGAGTTTTGCTATCTTTTTCTAAGGCCTGATCAACAAATGCTTTTCATTTTTCTGAACGGAGAATGATAAAAATCGATGGGTTAAAGTTAAAGTCTGCCGAAAAAAAATGATTTACGCCGTCTTAACTAATTAAAAATCAATGAGAGCAAAGCTTACAATTTCCTTGATATATGAATTAAAATTTGAATTATGTACATATGTTACATTCTAATTACCAGTTAAAGTCTGTGCTGCAGCGATGTTTTGGTTGAAAAAAAGGACCATCTTCGATCTCAGGACCAGAATCATTTGACGAAAATTCTTCATGTACACTACCCGATTTATCTTATTTTGCTAAATTTGAGATAAAGTGGGAAATTTAATATTTAATATCGTCTTATTAGTTGCAATAGTTTATAAAAAATGTATTATTTCATAGCATTTAAATGTATAATCTAACCTGCGGAAAAGGATTAGGGCCAGTGGGGTAACAATGTTTGAATTCCGGGAAGCATATTTGAACAATCATTAAACATATAATATATTAATAATATAAAAAGACATGTACGCTTTCATTTTATATTCTTTTATATGCTATTCTGAAAGTCGCTTACCTGAGTGAATCTTGTTGTTATCGTTTCAAAAAATTTTACTTTTATTATTTTCGTCGATCTAATATCATAAAATTGAATGCGAAATTCTTCAAAAATATTTTCTGAATAGTCAAGTGTATACTTACGTTAATCGTATCATTTTCTATATCTTTTTCCATTAATAATATAATTTTTTATCTATTATATAGCTTCTGATATTTTGTATTTATAAAATCCGACTTAGCGGCTAGCTCCTAAATCATACTTGTACTCGATCGCGTTTTTAGAAAAACTCGCTCTCGATGCATCGGACGCCATCTACACTAATTCAACGTTTAAGCACAATAAATTTATTTTGAATGCACTATGAAGCCTCACTTTTTTATAATAGTATTGGGATATATTTTCTAAATTTTCAATGGGACCGCCGATCAAGTCATCACTTTTTTAAGATAGGACTGCTCTTGAGTGTAAACAACTAAAAGGTATGTTACACTTTTAAAAAGTGATCGAACTTTTATTTTTGGTTGTTTCATATTAGTATGCGAGGGCAGCACTAACCAAGTTGTTTATTATCGATGCTCGATTATTAGGTTGGTAAGCTTGAAATTATTTTATTGTGCTCAAAAATATCAATTATTTACATTCGAGTACCACATTCTAGTGTACAAACCTTATCCACAATATTTTAGTGATATTCGACTTAAGGCGCATAACATAATTGCACAATACAAATATTTTTATTTTCCGACAATTTTGCAATAAACATATTATACACGAATTTTATTGTGCTATATTAGTAAGACACAGTGTCAAAAAAACGATCAAAAATGATCGTGTAGAGATGTTGTGTATTGTACTTACCTTATCAAATTAAATGTGTAAAATACAATTTTTCCTGCATTTCGATGTGTCTAATTCCACTATACATAAAAAAGTTTGTAAAAAATTTACTCACCATTACTATGTCCACAAATGTTGTACATACATTTTTTTATTTGTGGACTGTTTTTTTGTGCAAACTTTAACTAATTATACGATTTTAATTATTTGTGGAAAAAAATTAATGTACTGTGTATAGATTATATGATCATAACTGTTTGCAATTAAATATGCTCACAAATTAAGTTCACAGAATGTCCAACACAACATATTAAGCACATGTTATTTTATACACCAATCATTCAGCACAAATATGACGTAAAATTTTTATGCACAATATATCTTACACGAAATACTAAGCTCAAATTTAAGGACATGAGTTCTGATCACGTGCAGAATTTTTTGGGTATATTTTTAGTGTAAAATTTAAAGTGTACAACCAAACGTGCTGAAGGATTGTGTACAATTATATGTGCACAGTTCAATGTGCACAAAAAAACACAAAAATTATAATTTTTAAAATAAGCCATTAACTTCGTCTTAAAACTCTTAGAGACAATGAATACTAATTCAGATCCCGTTTGCATACAATTAGTTGTTTAAAGGCGTAGATTTTATTCGCGACACTCCAGCCGAAACTTACTTTTTCATCTCTGAGACAAAAACGAAATTGTTGATTACGTGCTTAGAGATCGAAAAACTTGTCTGGTTCAAAAACCATATCTACACTAGTTGATAATGCAATTTTTTTCAGAAAGGTTCAGTTGCAAAATCACCAAGCTTAAGCGATTTTTGAAACCGAAGTAACCCAAAATAACACCAGGTTACCTAAATAACCCCTAGTAATCCAAGTACCCACGAGACAGATTTAATTATGTAAAAATAAGAAACTCAAGTAACCTTCAGTAACTTAATTTAAGGAGAATTAGCGGCAATGAAGGCAAATTTTTTCCCTAGGTCAAATTAATGAGAAAACACTAAATTTGACCGTCAATAATTTATTACGAGTTTTCACAACGTTTCGCCGATCTACGTCGGCCTCTTCAGGTAAACTACTAATATGTCAAAGTGTGAAAGGTATATCAACCACAAAACGACAACAAACAATAATAAAAACACGCACGAATACACGCACAAATACACACGTTCAAATCTAAATAGCGGTTACAATATTTTAAGATGTTCAGAGTGTCTTCTTTCTTATTTAATGCATAAGAGGCGTCACAGATGTACAGCATTTCTGAAATCAATCTTCGTTTGTGATTGGGTTCATTGTCCAATATTTCAGTCGCATCCCAATCTCAGACCAATTATTTCCTTGGTCAACAGTCCAACTTACCGTTTGGCAAAAATTTTTTATGAAGAATTGAAATCACGCATTAAACGACCAGCCTCACAGGTCACCAACGGTATGGAGTTGAAGAAACTTATTAGCGACTATTCCATCCCAGAAGACTACGTCCTCCTGTCCTTGGATGTATCGGCGTTATTCACAAATGTCTCACTCGAACTTGTCTTGGCGAGCTTAGACAAAAGGTGACACACGTTATGTGCGTCTATCCTTCCGTTCGACGTCATTCGTGATTTAACCATCTTTCTGTTCGAGAATACGTATTTTGTATTCAACAACATCTTTTATAGACAGAAATACGGTACGTCGATGGGCCGTCCTATATTGCAATTGTTCGCTGACGTAGTCATGGATGATCTGGAAACTTTTTGCCTCAGCGAACTCAAAAAACATCAATGCAATCCTATCTTCTACTTCCGTTATGTTGACGACACTGTGATCTGTGTGAAACGAGAACATATCGATTTGGTGCTCAAAACTTTCAATGGATACGATAAAAATCTGCAATTTACCCATGAAATTGAGAAGGACGGTGCGTTAAACTTTTTGGACATATCTTTGATAAGAAACGGCAGCGGTCTCATAACAGATTGGTACAGAAAACCGACGAACACCACTAGAATCCTAGCGTTTGACTCGTGGCATACAGCACAACAAAAAAAGAACATTGTTTTTAACCTGGTAGATAGAGCAGTCTTACTCGCCGACCATCGCTTCCACGATAAAAATTTGATTTACGTGAAAAACATCTTATGATTGAACGGATACCCAGAAAAGTTTTCAGATGAAAACATTTCGTCAAGATTACGTGAAATCAAACATCGATCTGGAGGCCGCGTGAGACGTCTATCTGACTCGGAGCCGCTTAGAGTCATTCGGCTGCCAGTGATTAACGGATTCTTTCCGAGGTGCCAAAATATGTTGAAGAGATATAGTATCTCGATAAGGCCAGAGAAAAGCCGCGGATTGGCCTCTATGATCAGACTTGGGAAAGATAAAATGGACAAATGGGAAAAAACGGGGGTTGTCTACTCATTCAAGTGTAAGG
>CACVKI010139625.1:0-19375 GCA_902732785.1 Trichogramma evanescens | reverse complement strand
CACTCGGATATTTGACATGAAATGTTGTTTATCAACACGTGTTTATAAACTTTTTAATAGGATTAAAATTGCTAAATTCATATTTAGGTATGTACTTTCAATTAAAAATGATAAATGTACAAAATTCATTGTGAAACATTTATTATTTTATACATTTATCGAATTCCCCATGTTATTTCGTCAAAATTGCCCTAATACGTTAGTACAGAATTTCGCCGCTACGCGGCGTGACGGTATCGTTCAGTCCTCAATACACAGCAGCAGCAGCTCTTGCTCGTTTCTTCTTACTCTTCGTCTCGGTTATGCTACTGCCGGGCGAATATATATAATACGTGTGTGTGTTCGTACAGATCAACTCTCTACGAGGACGAGTTTGCGTGTGTTGGTGTGTGTGTATAGCTTGACGCTGCAAGAAAATAGCGACAAAGTGAAAAGGAGATAAAGTCCAAGAGAGCAAGTGTCACGCGCTTGCACGAGCTCTCTCTGGCTTGTCGTTAATTTGACGCAAGCGACGCGCGCAGAGTCGAGAGAGCTGCTCGACCCACTACCACCCCGCCCGTCCGCATCAGCCCTTCGTATAATATAATAAACAACTATATAATATATAGTAATATATAATATACAGTATAATATATTATATTTCTGTAACTTGTATAGTTACACGGTTGCCTTATATAAATTTACCCATGCATGTCAAAATTCTGCTCTTAAAACTTTATGATATAACTGTCGTCGTGCGCGAGCGAGCACGTGATATCCCATAAGTGCGATTCCATATAGAAATAAAATAAATAAATAAATATCTCGAGTCCAACAAAAAACACGCGACGAGGAAAAAAAAGAATTTATGACGTGTAAGCCTCGATGGGATATTTCGAATTAAAAAGCTCGCTCGTATTACGGGATTACATTTAAAAATGTTTTAATTGATTGACCGGTATAACGAGTATATTCGATTACCTCGTGCCGTTGTTGTTGTTCTGTATCTATACGGTATCAGTCGGTTAAATTGAGTACTTTATATACGTGCGTACAAAATGAAAAACACGAGTGTTCAGCCTACGTGTATATAGCAGCCAGTGCGCTGCGCGTACGTGTACACGATATAAAGCGCGAAGCGTATACGAAACAACAACAACAAAAACGAGGGTAAAAGGGCGCGAAGAGTCCGCGCGTAAACGTGCAGTACAGACACCGGCGCGCTAGGCGTAATATTGAAAACAGATGTTAATTTATTAGAGGGATACAATATACGTGTATATATTGCGAGTCTCGCGACTCTCTCACTCGCGATCGGGAATTGCCGAAGTAGTCGCTTGGGGATTCCGCGAGCGAGCTCCGCAGCTGCACACGCTGAAAGCGGCTGCTGGCTGGTTTGCTGGCCGGCTGGTGGTGGTGGCGCGCGCGATAAATTTTGCACTCGACGCGCCCGACTGCCGTTCGGGGTCTGTGTGTTTTCGAGCTATATTCGAGCTTTCCCATCCCCCGAGGGGGCCTCGAGACTCAATTAGAGCCAATTAGCCGGAGGAAGAGAAAAAGATGGTGAGCGAGAGAGAGAGAGAGAGAGAGAAAGTGCCGAACTGTTGATATAGCAGCAGCAGCTTGTATCTTTCTCGTTCTTCTGTAAACGCACGATGAGAAATTGTATATAGATATATGTATAATGTTTAAAGCGTCGTAATTGTGTATCGTATAGGTATAGCTCTTTTCATGCCCACGCGCAAGATCGAATTGGCCTGGGTATCGATGTTGTATATTATTATATATATCACGTGCCACGCGCGCGCGCCGACTCGAGGACTTTGAAAACTCGTTAAGAAAAACGCCTAAGGAATACCGAGTGTATACTCCTTGTTGATACTCGCTCGTTGTTTCTCTCTCTCTCGTTTCCCTTCAACTTCTTTTTCTTCTCTGCTACCTTTTTTCGTCTATCCTCCGACGGAGCCCAGAGTGTGTTGGTATATATACGTAAACTCATTAAAAATGAAACAAACGAAGCCCTCGGCTGTAACCCATGCAGCACGGCCCCGTTGCAGGTAACTCATTGCCGAGCCGAATGGCCTGCCGACGCGTGTGCGCGTTCCTCCTTGTATACAGATATAATACTGTAACTGACGAGATTTACTTATGTGATATCGCCTCTAAAAATGAGTTATATTTTAAAAAATTGAACACCCAAAAACCTCAGAAAAAAGGCAACCCCATCTTCATGAAAGTAGGCCGGGAAATAAAATATTTGCAGTAAATCCCGGGCCTGTCAAAATGAAGATAAACCACATGGCCCCCAGTGTAGCCGCTGAAGTGCAATTTACCGCCCTTTCTTTGATTATATACAAGTATTTTTACTTTGCCACTTGCAGATTTACTGATGAAGGTACTCACCATCTAGTGGTGGAGGCTGAATTTAATTATGATTGGTTTTTTTTTAAATATTTTTGAACCATCAATGCAAAAACTAAAACTGTATTGAAACATTAATTTTCAAGAAAGATTGCATGTGAATGGACTTTAAACAAAGTTAAGTATCTGTTACTTTAATTTTTATGACTGATTTTACATTAAATCTGCAATTCAATTTTGACTTTTTCTACCTGTATACCTAATTAATTATTATGAAATCATGCCTTTTTGATTGATTGATTTTGTACAACACCCGTACTATATAGCTCACCGGGTAACGGACTCGTGCGCGCGAGCCGGTTCAAATTAAATTCCGCAGTTTCAGTTATATAGTAGAATCTAAAAAAAAAAGAAAATCGCGAAGTATACTCGCCGCGGACGTTATATAATGAGAAGAATGAGACTCGACTATCGACGCGACGAGGAGGGCCGGCCGCGCCGCTACACGAGAATCCGATAGCTCTTCTCTCTCTATATATAATATACATTATGGAAAGTTGCGTTAGTGCGCGCATAACTAGTTGAGCAGTTGAAAATGATTCCACTCATCCAAAAATTGGCATTACGGGGGTGAATACCATCGCGAGCAGAGAAAGAGAGGAGAGGTACGTTACGTGCGCAGCGCCGTACATACTATATTATACAGCGAACTCCGTAGGGCAAGTCAAAGAATTTCCAATTTTCCCTGCGCGCGAAAACTAAAAAATCGCGTTACACACCGACATGCCGATTTGGTTCACTTGCCATACTCTCTTTCTCCCTCTCACTCTCTCGGGCTATATATATAAGTAGTACGCGCCAAGGCAGCCAATCATGCTGACGTTGAGTCAATTCCAACTTCCTGCGCGTATATATATTCCTATATCCACGCGCGTATACCGGCGTAGAGAGAAAGAGAGAGAAACTAGTAGGGCCAAGTTCCACGCGGAGAGCGTAACTTTCGAATCATTCCACTTAAAATATCTCGTTCGAATTAAAGTCTCCCACTCTCGCGCAATCTTTCTCCGCGCCTAACTCTTTCTTTTTACTTTGGCACGCGTTGAATAGCCGCTGAGAGAGAGAGAGAAAGAGAGGGGAAGTAGAAGTAGTAGTAGTAGTAGTAGGATCTTTGAACCTTGCCCCTGTATATACACTGCACTCTATAAATGAACCTGCGTTTCTCTCCCTTTCGTGCGCGCTGCAACTGCGATGAAAAAGAAAGAGAGAGAGAGAGAGAGAGAGAGAGAAAGAGAAGAAAAATGTTTCAGAGGCACGGCGAGAACGAGAGAATATGGTAAGAGAGAGAAAGAGAGAGGGTGAGGGAGGAAAGACGCGGAAAGAGCTGGTAGTGGTGTGGCTTTTTCGAGCCGGAAAAACAAAAAAAAGAATGGAAGGGAAGATGGAACGAGGTCTGACGCGGCTAAGAACGACACGAATTCCATGTCGAGTCACACGAGCGACTGGCATTGCGAAAAATGTCCCCCGCCCTTCGAGCCGGCTTATACATATAACCAACCGTATAACCGCTATATAGATAGTTCCTATGTAGGCGGCGCAGTATGCCACCGTTATATGCTCCGCTCCATTTATGTACTTATATATATACGTCCGACCAAGACTCTGTTTTCTTTGGAATTTCCGTTGTCGAGTCTGATTCCTCGGTGGACCACGTCCACTTCCCTTTTTCCCACACCCCAGTCATGCGCTTATACTCTTATCCGACCCTTCCTTACCCCCTGTCTACCCATACTGGTTTTTCAGTTTTCTCCGTCTCTCTCTATAGTCGAGGGCGCAGCTCGCCTGATACTATTTCTTTTTTATACTCGTCCCCTGTTTGGGTAGGGCGCGCATATAGAGATCGACGCACCGCAAAAAGTCACAACTGTGACACTTTCTTTTTTCCGAGGATCTCTCGTTCGAAACGGCGTTTATTTTTCTGTATCCGAGATCGTAGAAAATTATTTGCAATTTTTTGATTTAATAATCATGAGATTAATGACAGATTTTTAATTCTTTGATTTTAAGATCAAACGATATCCTCAAAGTTCAAATTTTAATTTGATTTATTTACAAAACAACAATTATTTTCACGGCAATTGAGAAATCGCGCGCTGTTCGTATCTCGAATGGATAATCAAGCCATCGAATCGCAGTTTTTTTTCTCTCCGTTCAACGATATTCATACAGCCGCAATGACGGACGAGCAAAAATATACGAGAAGATAGAATTTCGAGGGAAAAATCTTGAAAATATTCTTAATTTCAGTCAACGAGAGAAAGAGAAAAGGAGAGAGAAAAAGTTGCAGGTACAACCTATTAATGCCGATGGCAAGACGAAATCCCGCAAAAACAGTTTTCTCGTTAGCAAAGTTCCTCGCTGGGTTTTGTTCCCTCTCTCTCTTTCACTCTCTCGCTTTATTTCGCTATGCTACCCCCGAGCTACGATCGTGGCATTATAACATCATTTGCCGTTCCCATTCTCTCTCTCTCTCTCTCTCTTTATACATGTATAGCTGTGCTCAGCTGTACACCGGACGTATTTTCATTCTTTCTGTCTTACTTTCATTGTAGCTGCATATATATTTTGATACTTATAATGTATCTCCTTCATCGTCGTCGCATTATACCGTAGCTTTTTTTTTATTTTTCACTCAATGCCTTCGTTTACAGCGACTTGTCGAAGATAAGGAGCGTCTCCGCGCGCTTATGTTTATATACCCTTTGCGTAGCCAAAATAATGCCGCGTCTTCTGTATGTATACGCGTTCTGCCATTCGAAATGGGTCGAGGACAATGACACGACATTATACATATTATATTAAAAAAAATATACATGTATGCGATTAAATTATACGTCAAAATTCGTGCGCGAACGAATACGTTTATTCGAGTTGTCCTAAATTAATAAATTATGAATTAATGATTCAACAGCGTTGAACTTCAGATGATATTACCATTTTGAAATGATGATTAATTAACGATGATCAAAAGCTATTGCGAATGTTCAATTGCGAGATCGGTAGGTAATGTAAAAAGAGCCGAGAAATTGACGCGTTCGATGAAGGAATATGAGTAATTTCAAGACTGCAGCCAAACAAACATTTCCTTAGCCCTCGTTTTTTTAACGTAAAACGTCAGTTATGTCGAATACAATGATTTTTAATTCAATAAAATTATTGTTTGATTGTTGAGTTTTTTAATAAGACTAATTACGACAAATTGTTCCAACAAAAGTAAAGGATTCGTTAACTGGTACAGTCTAGGTTTTCGAAGTTAAAAAATGTTTAAGACTGACTTATACAGTTATTTTGACTTTACCACTTGCATATTTACAGATAAAGTTACTCGCCATCTATTGGCGGAGATTGGATTTAATTATCATTGAATTTTCATAAGTTTTTCATGCAATCGACGCAATAACAAAATCAGTATTAAGACATCAATTATCAACGAAAATTTTACGTTAAAGATACCTCAAATAAAATTCTATACTATTTACTTTAATTCTAATGTCTGGCCTCACATTAAATTTGCATTAGATTAAAATTTTTTCTTATAACAGCGAACCTTTCAAGCCCCGCAAGCCTCTGTCACACTCTTCGCGCGGCCAGCATCGTTACGCGTCTATACGGCACACTTAGTTGTCATTATATTTTTTTCGTTATTATTATTTTTACAGCGAAACTACGGACCGTACACGCGGCGCGAAAAAAACAAAAAAAAAAGAGAGAAAAAAGATATAAGAGCAAAAATCATTACGAATATTTCGAGAAAAAGTGTAAGTGTATACCCACGCTCGGAGCGCGCGCATTGTGATAAGAACGCAAAAAAAAGGGGGCTAGAGGCTGAAAGCTCTCTCTCTCGCGCTCTCTTTCGCGGTCGCTCTCGCGCACACTGCACACGGCAGGCAGAGGCGTTGTAAAACGCCGCGCGCGGCGAGAGTACATAAGCATTGTGTATAATGTACCGTGTATTACGGGTCGGCCTTTGCAACATTCGCTCACAGCTCTGCCTCTAGTACTATGCGTGTAAATGTGTGTGTGGCTGTGCGGGGGTGTGCAGCAGCAGTAGCAGCAGCAGCAGCTCTACCTGCAACTCGTTGATAACGACTTGCGGCGCGCGCGCGCGAACGCGCCTCGTTCATATTTTATGCCGGGCTCATCAATAATTCATACATACGCCGGGGCACCCCGGCTATAATGCGCGCAGCAGCAGACTGGCACGAACGCGTGCACTCGCGCCTCTTCTTCCTGTTACATCACGCTGCTTCGCTTCGAGTGTATGCATACACACACACGTACATTGTAGATATAAAATATCATGTATCTATCTATGTATGGATGTACGCACACGCAAAAATTTCTTGAGCTAGTACCTATTCCGTACGAGCATGACGTATGAAGATTATGCTCTCTCTCTCTCTCTCTCTCTCTCTGTCTTTTATAGATTACTACTGTAATCTTCGTTTACGCCGTTATCACTGCTGTATTGTAGCTTATATCATGAAAATACTGACCTTTAGTCACGACTCGTCGTCATCTGCGCTGCTTCGTGTGTGATAGGCGAGATTTCGTTGCGTCGCAAGAGCACTATAAGAATACACAAGTCGTCGTTGTCACATTTGTCACGCTCTGCTTTTCTTTTTTATTATTTACGACTTCGCGATGTCACACTCGCGTGCGGTGCGATTTCTGCTCGCAGTACACTAGTTTTTCCGTTATACCGTACCATATTTTTTCGTACACATAATAATGCCCGCACAGCTCTGTAGCTTGTGTACGTTGCGACGACGACGGCCCACCACGATCAGCACTGCACGCGCACACGAACGCGCGACGATAAATATAAAATGTATGCACACACATTTTTCTACACCCTCGAGTGTGTGTGTGCGCGTATTATTTATAAATATGGCGGAGTAATAGCGCATAAATCAGTATCGCTGCTGCTGCTCGGAGGACTGCGCCGCGCACTATATACTCGACTCGTTCGTTTTCAGCTGCTTGGGTGCACAATATTTATGCCCGATCCTACTTTTCGCGCGCGCGTGGACGCAGCAACAACAAGGAACAAAAAACTATCGCAGTCTGTCTCGCGCTGCTGTATAACGCACCTGATAATACGACGTCCGCTATTATTCTATTCTGGCGCGACTGCAACGCGATATTATGCGACGCTACTTTTACTATACAAAAAATCTTCGTCGAATGGGCGTAACCGCCAAAATTTATGAACCGAATGTTCGCACGAGTGTATCGCCGTAGTCATAAATAACGGCTTTTCGAGTTTTTAGGTAGACAAAAACTTACCGGAAAACTGAAAATATTTAAATCGGTGTTAGGCTTTGCAGTTGATCTGTGATTGCTTTGAATTCCCAATTTTTTTTTGTAGATCTGATAGAATAAAAACTCTGTGGATTCTATGTACAAGAATATCACTACTTTTGTCAATGATTGAATAATAATTTTTCAACAACCTTGAAAATAACAAGTAAAATTAGTTTGGATAAGAAACCTTGATAACATTCTTCTATCAATAGATGTTTGTTGTGGATTATACCTGCACATATATAAGATTGCCTCGTAATTTTTGATATAGAATATTTACCAGTAAGTTTATTGTGATGAATATGTTGATATTTGAAACCTTGAATGAGTTAATTAATAAACATTACTCATAAGCTAAAAGTTTTCATCTTTATTAGAATTATAATTTTATTATAATCAAAACATTTTTCTGTGCGCTTACATTTAGTAATAAAACAAGTTATTTTTCTTAAAAATTGTACAATAACAATTAACTTTTAAATTAAGCAGAGTAAATATTTTTCTTATACTTAAATATTTAACACTAATTGAATTACATCAAGCTCCGCAGGGTTCAGTAATTTCTTTACATTATTAGATTTCATAATATCAGCACTATGAAAACTGATGAATTTTTTTACTTCATCTTTCAAATTATTACAATTATACTTATTAGCCAATTTGAAAATGCTAACAGCATTTTCTACACGCAAATTATGAAATAAAATTTGATTACACATAGTTTTCAATCCTTGAATGTCATATTTATCTGCAGCTCCTAAAAGCTCACAAGTCACTGTCAATTCCTTAACATTTATGTTGCCAAGGTATATATACCGTATCATCTCAATGAGTACTTCATATCTAAAATCAGTTACATTTACTACATTATTCTTGTTTTCCAACATTTCACGAGTAAACATTTTTAAAAAAACTGGACTTGCTGATGCCAGTATGGCTTTGTGGGCCACGATTTCTTTTCCACACACGGTTTGCAGTTTTACATCACTTAAGTTTTGATTAAGAAATAAATCATCACATTTGAATCTAGAAGTAGTTTCATTGATTGCCTGCAAATACATTGATTCACATTTAGTAGTAAAAATTTTTAATTCACAAGTAATAAGCATGATATCTTGGTCATCAGTCATTTCACTCGTATCTTCAACTCTGAAAAATTGAGTGAATGCCAACTTTTTGTTGTTCGCATTGAATGAATATCTAGGTGATCTCACGATTAGCACAGGTTTGTAGTCGACCATCAAGGTAATTTTGCAACGACAATTGAACGATTCAGATCCAACTTGACATAGAAACATGGCAGTAGTCGTGGTGTCCGCTTGATAACCACTTGGGAAAAATTGCAAAAAAAACTTTTTTTCACTATTATCCACTTTAAACATTGGCGACGTCAAGTATTCGTGTGAGGTTTTGTTCAGACTACTGAAGTTATTAATTGTCCACGTAAACTCGCTATTGGAAGTATCAACTCGAGTATAACCTTTGCTTGGAATCGGTGCCATTTTGAAAGTATTTAGTTGTTTAATGACTCGTAATAGAATCTGTCACGTTTATAATCTTGCAACACCTCCTAATTTACGATAGTCATTAAAATTAATCTTCGACTGATCTAACTCTTCGTGCGATTTTAACACAAGTGGGGTTACGAAATGCCGAAGCGTATACAAAATTAACAGTTGAGCGTGCGAAGATAAGTCGTTAACACAAAAAATTGTACTGCGGGTCTGTAGCAGTATATCGGGATCTAAACTCGTGACTCGTGACTATGAGGAGGGGAGTCAATATGGCTGTTCTCGGGGCGGCTTCGAAATCTGCCGTATTGAACCTCTTCACATCAGCAAGCGCGAAAACGGAATTATTATGATTACCGAGTGCCGAGTTGCTGACAGCTGCATTCATCTCTTCGGTCATCTCCATCATAACAAGTCAAAGACGCGACAAGCAATATGTTAATGTATCATGAGACTCATGCACATTTGTAGCGTACCTATGGTAACACTGGAAATTAGAGACTGTTTCTCTTCATCGTGGGCGTGACAGCTATCGTCCCACCCAATGTCAAGATGAATCTCACGATGTTGTAATTTACATGACTTGGCGTGTTATTCATGTAATGCATGCTGTTTTTATACCCTTTTCATGCATAGTAACATGAGTAGCATGTAATATGTATAACTGCTACTAAATCTGATGGAATGAACGTGTCAACTGATTGATTTTGTCAATATGCTGGAATGGCAATTTTTCAAGAATTTCAAAAATGACATGTATAGGATGAATAACTAAATAAATAAATTGAAATTTGGTCATGATTTAAAAATAGCTAAGAACCATGAATTAACACTTATATTTGGATTACTATCTTAATTGTTATTGTTACATGGAATAAAATATTGACTAATGAATCTTTTGAAATGCGTATATTGATAATGTTTAATAAGTTGAACAAATGATATTAGTTCAAGACAAATGATTTGAAAAACAAAATAATAATATACTTTTTTATAGTTTTTCTTTATTGTGATCATAATGGTAGTTACAATCTAAAGTTTTCTATATGCACATAATATTGGTTAATTAATCAAGTTTTATACATTAAAAATAGTGAAATACCTATTATTGAATTAATAAAACAAATCTGCTTTTTTACTTATTTGAGCAATTCTTGAACAATCTGTCAAATTCATCAAACAGAGAAGGTTGTTTTAAGGATTTAGCCATTTCCACACTATCATCATAGAAACATTTAATAGCTTCATTTTTTAAATAATTAGAATCATATTTGGTAGCTGCTTTATACACATCTCGAGCATTTTTTATAGACAAATTTTCTAATAACAATTTTTCACACATAATCTTCATTCCTTGAATATCATATTTATTGGCTGCTCCTAGAAGCTCGCACACCACTGACACTTCAACATTTATGCTACCAAGGTATACGTATCGTAGCATTTCAATGAGAACTTCATTACTGATATTAGTTATATCAACTAAATTGGTTTTATTCTCTAACATTTCATGTGTAAACATATTGTAAAAAATTGGACTTGCCGAGGCCAGTATGGCTTTATGAGCTGGAATACATTTTCCACATGCAGTCCGCAAATTTACATCGCTTAAATTTTCATTGAGAAATAAACTGTCCAACTTCAATCTGAGAGTGATTTCGCGGTTAGGATTCAGCTTCATTGATTTACATTCTTTTGGGTAAATTGTCAATTCACAACGAATAACCATGACGTCTTTGTCAGATATTACCTCACTCGAATCTTGAATAGGAAACAGTTGAGGAAACTCTAACCTTTTGGTATGTTGATTGAATGAAGTTTTAACTGATCTCGCTATTACAACGGGATCGTCGTCGACCAATAATTTAATTTTGCAACTAAAATTGAACGATTCAGCGCTAGCTTGACACAGTACCAGGCCAGCATATAGAATGAGTCCGGTTGAAGGTTCCATCTCATATCCTAATGGGTAAAATTTCACATAGAATACTTTTTCACTACTATCTACTTTAAATTCCGGTGACTGAATGCATACTTTTGGATGTATGTCCAGCTTACTGTAATCACTTATAGTCCACGTAAATTCTCGAGTATAGGCTTTGTTGCTAGTCGATGCCATTTCGTATGAAATGGTACACAATACTGATGGTTGACGATTAAAAAATTCGTAATTGAATCTTTCACTTCTTTGATATTACAACACGTCTCACGCAATAGTAGTCAAACTACACAAAAGGCTCTCGCACAAGTCACAACAGGACGCACTAGGCATGAATTGATAAAGGTCAAAAACAATTCAAGAGGAAGGAAGCGTAGTGCCGCTGCTGCATTCGTGATGGTCTAGAAACTCGTTTTACAAATTAAACAAACGAAGATACGCTAGGCGCGATTTGTGTGTATGCGTCGGTCTGTACTCTGTGTATAACGCTGGCTGCTGGCATCGCGTGATGAATCTCTGCAGTCTGCAGTCCACTGCATCGTCGCGGCGAGTATTTGCGCGATTTTTGAACCTTGACCGACTCGCAGTTACAACAGACTCGTTGCAGGCTGATCAGGCAACTGGCTGTGCGCACATATAAATATAACATTACTTTATACTATACTCGCGTTAGTCGTTGAACTAGAAAGAAAGTTGTTGATTGAAGAATTATTACGTAGAAAAGCAATCTTTTATCGATTTATCCAATTATAACATTAAATTCACGATGGCAGCACAAATGCCATAAAGAGTTATTCCTATATGTACGCCGTGTTGATGCTGCTGCTACGCCAGTTCTGTAAATTTGAGGGACTTCTTCATACATTCATGACTTGAGGCCACGTGTTGTACTCGCGTCTTGCAGACAACCATTCATACTTTTGGAAAGTGTCACTACAAGAATTAATGCATTAAATTATGTGATGCAAATGCACAAAATTAAACTTTTTATAACCCTTAAGTTGAGAAATTTTTTAAATTTGCAAGTATTCTTTTGATTCTGCTAACATGTTATATACTTGTGATCAAACTACATATTTATGATCGACATGAGAAAGACAATCAATACTCCTGATTATCATTATCTTCAATCAGTGCAAAATAATTTTTGTGATTCCAAAACTTTTAATGACTTCATAGTAGACTATTTAAATACCAATATTTGTAATAGTTATCTGTTCAACTTGTTTTAAAACAGTGTTTTAATTTAAAAATTGGTGTTAGCGATAACAGTACTTTTAGTACATACAAGGCAGGTAACTTATTCTCTAGAACCTTTCTAGAAAATAGTTAAAGAATGAGTAATATCAAAAAACTTCATTATTGCAGTGATCAGTGCAAAATGTATTCTTTGTACTATTGTGAGCAACCAATTTGTAGAATGGTGAGAACTATTTTTTTAATTACAACAATGATAAAATAAATATCAATACTTTTTTCTTTACTAATTAAATCAATTTTTATTATCATTAAATATAAATATTTTCAGTACATTAGGTAAATTGTTATATTACATTAGTCATCACAATGTAAAATTTGACATGATCAGTAGATTAACATTAGGTAATTAATTTAATTATTTACATCTCAAAGTTCAAAGTAACGCAAAATTATTGAACACGCATAACAAATCTATTATTTTTTTACTTATTTGTTTATCATTGCTCATATTATTTCTATCGCTTTAGAATTATACACTAATTTCTCCATTTATTTGCCTACACTTCTTTACATGCTCTATTGAATTGCTTGAATTTTTTAACTTCATTCATTAAAAAATTGGTATTATAGGTAATATAAGTAATTTTTTAATTAGATTCCTAGCATTTTCTGGTGACAAATTGGCAAGCAATACTTGTTGACATTCCTTCTTCAATTCTAGAATATAATACCTATCAGCTGCTTGTGTAAGCTCAATAATGACGGTCAAATCCTTTACATTTATTTTACCAAGATATATGAATCGCAGCATTTCAACGACAGCATCATAACTTAAATTGAATGATTTAACTGAATATTGTTCATTTCTTTAAACACGCCAAGCTTGAAAAATAAAGCAAAATATGGAATTCCATAATTTAAACGTTCATTCATAAAAAACTCGTTAAATGTCAATTTGATTGGTTTTTCTACTGTGATTTCACAATGGATTGTCATAACATTTTTGTAAGATACTACTTCCTCTGGATTAGGTAATATACAAACTGGACGTAGACCAATTGATGCTTGAAAACCAGATTTAAATGAAGATTCATCTGATGCCAAAGTTAAAACACACTCGTTGTCGGTAAAAAACCATACTTTGCAACTACATGCAAACTCTCCGTCATAATTATCATGACAAGTCAAAGTTACTGATTTATGTTTACTTACTGGGTCCTTTAAATTTCCAGTTGGCATAAACATAAGACTACATGTTTTTTCACTTTTGTCCACTTTAAATCTCGGTGAGGTCAAAATATCGTCTGGATCTTCTATCAGTTCAATAAAATTATTTATTTTCCAAACAAATTTGCTCTTCAGAATATTGACTCTACTAATTTTCTCTTCAGTATAACTTTTTCTAACAAACGTCGACATTTTGAAAGTATTAAGTTTTTACTATACACTTTTTGTTTAACGTTAAAAACCGAATGATAATCGTAAACTTGTTTTATCTTGCTACATGTGCAACACGATTAACCAATAAAACGTATTCTTTGATTAATCTAAATCTTTCGAGCAGATACCACGTGCGTCTAGCAAACGGTCTAGCTGGCGAGAGAGCAGGCTGCGTACTGTGTAGTGTGTTACGGATGTGAAAGCCGATTTGAGTTAAAAAACGAATATCTGGTGACTGCCTCCCCTCCAGTCTCTACTTTCTAATCAAGAGCACATGTCGAGTGACACTACAGACCCAAATCTAATTCTGTCCGCTGGAACGCCGTAATTCTTATACTCATTCCACTACTCTGTGGACCGGACCGAATTAGATTGGGTCTAGTGTACATAAGTTGGCTTAAGGTTCACGTGGGACTGAGAATTACTGAACGATACCGCAGTTCTCAATGCTAATTTCAATGTTAATTTCAATGTTAATCATGATAATCATAGTATGTTAAGCATTCAATGTTAATTTTCATAAGAACTAGAGGAATAGGGTATGGTTTATTTTACCCTATTCCTTTAGTTCTTATATGGGATGCTCACATTGATTACTGAGAGGCGCTGCAGTATCGTTCAATCCTCAATACTTACTGACTACGTGAGTTGCATTGACATTACTGCCCGTGGACCACATGTAAATCGCATAGAATCGATCTAATGCATTGGAGGCACTTTTTTTCCTTTCTTACCGATCAATATCCAATTTTGGAAAATAATGACGAGCAAAACAATTTTTACATTAACTTTTCGTAAGATAATGGTCGATTTGGATACAAAATCGTTGAACTATCATTCATCTTCCAAGTAATTTTTACCGCATGTTCCGTGCGAGGTTGGTTATCGTGTCAACCGATGCAGAAAAATTTTTGCTTTTTTATATAACGCAGAAATCAAATATTTATAAATAATCTTTTATGCGACAAGTACATCAAAAGTTCATGATCATCATTTAAATTAACTTGACACACATTTAATACATTTTTCCATTTTATTTTTTTAAATAAGTAATCACAAGGTGACATTTTTTCCACAAGCTTGTGACATTGAGAAAATTATTAAACAACAAAGTTTGAAATAACCATAAATAATTAAATACACACATAAAATATGTTCTTTCTGACTAACTATTTTTTTAATATTAATTTAATTAATTCAACCTCCATACATTCACCCAGTAACCCGTACATTTCATCTGATTCAGAAATTTCCAGGCTATGAAACTTGATGAATTCTTTAACTTTTTCTAACAAATGAGTACAATCATTTAAATAAGCCGTTTTATATATGCTTATTGTATTTTCGGTTGTTAAATTGGAGCACAGCATTTTTTCACACTTACTCTTCAATCCTTTCATGTCGTAAGCGTCGGCTGCTTACACGAGATTACAAATAACATGGATGGTAATTGTCTCTTTTGGCTGACCCGTGTAAATGTACCGCAACATTTCGGTGAAAGTCTCGTACTCCAAGACCGTTTTATAAACATTATTCTCCAGCTCGTTTTGAACGTAACTTTTTGCGAACTTTGGACTCGCCGAGGCCACTATGGCTTTGTGAGCTGCCATGAGTTTTCCGCACTTGGATCGGAAGCTCATGTCGCTCAAGTGTTTGTTCGGAAATAATCTGCTGCAGTCCAATCGCGGGCCCTCGTCGGAGCTTATATCGATCGAGTACGACTCGCCCTCGTTGGTGAAGATGGTAACGTCGCAGCGGAGATCCATGAAGTCCTTGACCAACACTGCGCTCGTCTCGTCTAACGGGAAAACTTTGGGGATCAAACATTTTTTGGAATTGGCGTCGAACGAACACGTGCCCGGTTTCACGATTACGGCGGGCTCGCCGTCGCCCCAAAAAAGAATCTGGCAATGACACTCGAGCGCTTCGCCGCGAACTTGACACAAGAACATGTCGGCGAATTTGTATTGTCCCGACGAGTCCGGCTGGAATCCCGATGGGTACAATTCTAGGCAGAAAAAATTTCGCTTTCGTCGACTTTGAATTCCGGTGACTTCAAGAACTCCTTTGGTTTTTTGTTCAGATTGCTGTAATTATCAATTTTCCAATTGAATTCGCTCTTCGACGCGTTCACTCGGGTATAAGCGTTGCTAACGATTCTTGCCATTTCGAACCGATATCAATTTTTACAAAATATCTCGTTATTCTCGCTTTTTAGCTATCGATAAAGATTCACGCGGTTCGAGCTTGACAGATCGAGCGAGTACCGTATTTGTTGTGTTGATTAGAGTACGATAAGCGATCTGAAGCTCGTTCTCGCGTTTCCCCTGGATCAATGATTGATCGGCCTGAGAACGCTATGTGGAACGATAACAGCTAATAGACGGGTGACACTTGAATCAAAACAAAAGCGACTAACAGCGACACTCGGACCTTCGCGTCACGTTACTCATTTAACGATGTCAACTAATCTTGAAAATAGTATATTTTGCACCTATGTAGCGAAAAAAGAAAGTCTCAGCGCATGTGGTTATCAGTCTCGGCTTCACCTCGGATGATGAATTACACGTGAAACTTTCTAGTTTTTCACTCCCTCGGTGAAAAATATAAAAATCTTCATTAAATCTTTCAGTAACATAAATCATATATTAATAAACATCTGATAGGCTTAAACCTTTTCATGATTTGATTATGTATTTATAGCTCGTTCTTTCTTTCTCACACTTTTTCTCGATTTAAAATTGAAAACTAATACAATCAATAACTCGTCGAAACAAGTCTTCTTTTACACATGAATTTATCTTGAAAATCTTCTAAGAATTTTTGATTATTCAAAATCTGATCAGAAAAATCTTGTACGAAAACCGTCATTAAAACTTTTTAAAAAAGTAGCTTTCGATTAAAGTCGATTTTATTGGTGGAGTAAGACGACGGCCTTGAAAAGTGAAAGTATAACAGAGTTCAGCGACTCTTCGTACTATTTCTCTAAAGTTGGATCATTCTTCACCTAAAACATATGGAAAAAACAAAGGGAAGTATCAAACGCTCAGCGGTTAGGTTTCATCACTTAAAAATGAATATTTATGAATTAATCTGTTTTTCAATCTAATTGAGATTGAATGGAGAATAATCATTAGCTTCAATGATTATTACATTGAAGCACATAATCTAAATTACGATTTCACGCGAAAATATTTGGAAAAATAATACAATTTGACTTTTTTCACCAGAGAACGACTCCCCTTCAGGTGTTCATTGATTTTTCTTTTGTCAAATATCATTTCCGACGATAACAAATTCAAAAACATGTGAAAATGATCGATTTCTAATAATAAAATGATAATAAAATAGTTAGATATCTGACTGAAAAAACATAACTTGAAAGAAACATTTGATATTTTCAGAAAAGGAACATATCAATTATAGATGAATACGAATGCGTTCATGTCAATCGAACATTTCAGGAAGTAAAAGTTTTAAATTTAGCCAAATGTAAAGACATTACGATGAAAGTTTGGATACTATCTCTCCAATTAAATGTTCCTACAGCTCTTACACATGTACTAAACCAAAACGACAAGTGACGAAATCGTCATCGTAGTTTAATAACAAAAAAGAGGATTTATATGTGAAAAAAATTCATCTTAGTTAAATAAAAGTTAAAAAATGAGGTAGTCATTTATCTTAGTTGAATAAAAAATTAACGTTTAGTCAAACTCGCGCGATACTTTCTCAACCTTAAATCATAGAGTGATTGTATACAACTAAAAATTCTATTCAAGATTAAAAAAAAAATTGACGTTTTGTCAAGCTCCCACAACAGCTGGAGCTTTTCCGAAAGATTTGGTGTGTATGCCTGAAAATTTTACTTAAGATTAGAAAAAAAATACAGATCAGTCGTGCGAGATTACTTGTACCTTTTCTTATTCAGAAAAGTCCATAAATTCTTCAAATATCTGCATTATTTAAAACAAAAAAATATTTTTTTTTCTTAGTTAGCTCGCTGATAAAACAGCCTGTGTGTTGAAAAGAGAGTAAGATTATGACCTATAAAACATTATCTCAGTGTAACAAAAAATTGGAGTTTAGTGACACTTGCACGATCTGCCATCAGATTTCAATAAATGGTCGGATTCTGAAGCTGGAAATCTCATCTGAGTTTGAGAAAAGAAAGATACCTAGTCATATGCGATAAACTGGCATTTTTTTAATTCTGTACAGCATATGAATCATTCAGATATCTACTTTTTTTAGCCAAAAAAGTATAGATTCTCTCAGTTAGCTCAATAAAACAGTCTGTGTATTAAAAGTGAGTGAGAGAATGACCTATGAAATATTATCTTAGTCTAACACAAAACTGGAGTTTAGTGACATTTGCGCGATCTGTCATCAGATTTTAATAAATGGTCTGATTCTGTAGCTGGAAATCTCATCTGAGTTTTAGAATAGAAAGATCCTCAGTCACGCACGATAAACTGGCATTTTTAAATTCTGTACAGCATATAAATCATTTAGATATCTACTTCATTTTGGAAAAAAATGATCGATTCTCTCAGTTAGCTCAATAAAATAGTCTGTGTATTTAAAGTGAGTGAGAGAATGATCTATGAAATATTATCTCAGTGTAACAAAAAGTTTGAGTTAAGTGACACTTGCGCGATCTGTCATCAGATTTGAATAAATGGTCTGATTCTGTAGCTGGAAATCTCATCTGAGTTTGAGAAAAAAAAGATGCTTAGTCAAACGCGATAAACTGTCATTTTTTTAATTCTGTACAGCATATGAATCATTTAGATATCTACTTCATTTTGGAAAAAAATAATCGATTCTCTCAGTTAGCTCAATAAAACAGTCTATGTATTAAAAGTGAGTGAGAGAATGACCTACGAAATTATATCGCAGTGTAACAAAAAGTTTGAGTTTAGTAACACTTGCGCAATCTTCCATCAGATTTTAATAAATGGTACTTGGTAGGGTTCTGTAGCTGGAAATCTCATCTGAGTTTAAGAAGAAAAAGTTACTTTATCACGTGCGATAAACTGGCATTTTTTAAATTCTGTACAGCATATGAATCATCCATATATCTATTTTATTGTAGTAAAAATTATAGATTCTCTCAGTTAGCTCAATCAAACAGTCTATGTATTAAAAGTGAGTGAGAGAATGATCTATGAAATTATATCTCAGTGTAACAAAAAGTTTGAGTTTAGTGACTCTTGCGCGATCTGCAATCAGATTTCTGTAAAAGGTCGGGTTCTGTAGCTGGAAATCTCATCTGAGTTTTAGAAGAGAAAGATGCTTAGTCACATGTGATAAACTGGCATTTTTTAAATTCTGTACAGCATATGAATCATCCATATATCTATTTTATTTTAGTGAAAATTATAGATTCTCTCATTCAGCTCAATAAAACAGTCTTTGTATTAAAAGTAAGTGAGAAAATGACCTATGAAATATTATCTTAGTCTAACACAAAACTGGAGTTTAGTGACACCTGCGCGATCTGTCATCAGATTTTAATAAAAGATCGGATTCTGTAGCTAGAAATCTTATCTCTAGTTTGAGAAGAGATAGATACTTA
>CACVKI010139621.1:0-12535 GCA_902732785.1 Trichogramma evanescens | reverse complement strand
CTGATTCGACCAGCACTGAATGTAATAACAGTGATTTAAGATTAGATTTGATTATACAAACAAAGGGAAGTGTTTAATTTTGATAAAACCTTGTATGATGTCATATCGGTCATTTATTGGACGAAGCCCGGTCAATTATTGGAGATATTTTTTAGAAATGGTCAATAATAAGCACTTTTGATATACCTCGTTAAATCATCATTTTTAATAACATTAATGATGCTAAAATAATTTTTTTGTAGTTTTAATTGGTTTAACATTTAATTAGCTACGCGATGATCTATTCAGTTTTCTTTTAGTCGTAATCATTAAATTTTCCTAGATATTCAAACGTTGAAAAACAACAATTCGGTCAATAAATGGACGGTTTACCCTATAGCCGCAGCTCTCGTGCGGTCACATGCGCGCATTAATCCGTGATCCAGCTGGGGGCCCTTTGCGTGTCGCGCGATCGCACCGGAAATCTCATACGTACACAGAGAGAAATATGCACTCGATTTGCCATATAGCCTATCCTCGGGTATCTGTAACATGGGATATCAAGTCGATATGAGTATTATATACTCGCTCTCTCTTGTGAGAGCCAAGGGAAAAATATTCTTGTCTAGTTGTGTGTACGCGCAAGGGCTGCATCGTATAATATGTGTATGTTCCCGCGGTGTCGTCTCTCGTCGCGGTTTCGCAGAAACAAAACGCGCTGCCTTGTTCGATTCGCTGAGCGATTATGTACATTCGCGATGAGACGAGAGCCCCGTATGTAGCATATCTTATAGGTACGCGAGCTAGACGCGAAAAGGTACAAGGTACGCGCGAATTTGGATTATATTTGCTTGAAACGGGACGACGATCGTCATGCGAGGCGTATGCCGATGACATAAGGCGCTTAACTCGACTCTCGCAATGGAAATTCCTGCACGCGGGTTATATGCGTAAACGCGTGTGTCTGGCTTGAAGTGTCGAGAATTGTACGAGCCAAATCGATTTTGCAGGAGAGAACTCGCGAGAGTAGCAGACGTAATTTGGTTTTGTCCCTGACCGCCGCTAGTGAATTACATTTCTCTCTCTCTCTCTCTCTCTTTCTCTCTCTTTCGCTGCACTCGATGATACATGTACGATTCTAGAGTAATGCGAATGAAAATCTTCAATTTATGGTCATAGTAGCTCCGCAAACGGACAAGTAGTAGATGGTTACGCGCGACCACCTATGGCGCTCGGAAGATGTTACAGTGTCCGCGCGCGCGCGCGCGCGCGTGTGTGCGTATGCAGACACACACATACACTGATACCACATGTGCAGCATCAGCGCGAGTTACGACGACTGTAGATTATATCCTTTTCGACGATGTGTGGTGCGCAATATGCTGCTGCCTCGCAATATACATGCGCTCGCACATAGAGCATCCGAAGAGAGAAAGAGAAAAAAATACTCCACGGCGAGTTTGTACCTATCTCGGAACAGCTCTCGTATACGCATAGATAAATATAAGAACAAGATTTGATGCTCGGACGTTTGAATTATCGGACGTATTCGGGATTAGAAACACGTACGCTACGCGCCGCCATATATAAAGTACAAATTTGGTTCGGGGGGAAAGCTTTATCTATAGATGAGATGTAATTCAAGTTTATGGATTTCAATTCCGAGCTTTTAAAACGTAACCATAAGAATGATACGATTAAATTCCATACTAAAGCTCGCAAAACAATACCCGCGGTTAAATCACTTTGTGGGGGGTTGAGCGTGTGCGTACTTCATTAGGGTATGTATGGCCTTCATTAATGGATACTGTATTGCTGCGTAAAAGCAATTTAACAATTGTGTGCGGATACGTTAGCAATGTGGTAGGGGATTACATTGAAATACATATAAATCGAGCCCCAGCTGCTGCTCCGAAACGTCATCATATTAGATATTTATAAATTTATTCCCGTGTAATCTTAATGGTACGGATATGAAAATCGGAATATTAACGCTCTTAATTGAAATTACGAGCTCACGCGACGACCTCGAGGCTCGTAGGTAATACTCTGAGCACTGGACGATGTACGGCAAGCAGCACGGTAGTGGCCCTTCGTGATTATACCGTGTCTCGCTGCTGCTGCTCGCGTAATGTAGATTTACGACTGCGAATTTTTTTTCATTTTATTTTACTTTTTTCCGACTGACAACGGTAATAGCTCGACACGTTCGAGGTGAGAGATTTGTGCTGCTGCTGTTGTAATTTTTATGCACGAGGAAACAGTTCGATGCATCTGTGCGGCACTGCGCAGCTCGCCGTGTGACACTTGTTCTCCTCGCACTGGTGTTTTTTCTTCCAGCTTTCGCGCTTTACCTTTTTCTCGGTTACACGTTATTATAATCTCATTTCATACTCTTCATGGTCAAGAGACTTGCTCGAGTTTTTTTTTCTTCAATTTAAAAATAAGCAAACGGAAAAGGAATCGCTTTATGTGTGAGTTCACGTGCGACAAAAAGAGCGAGTGAGCTTGTGCGTGAGTCTAACGAATGCGATTGCTGATGTTGCAGAGAAAAAAAAATGGTCGAAATCGCGTCTTAATGTCGCGAGAAAAAAGAGGTACAATAATGCAACAACTTGTGTTACTCGATACATTATGTGCTCCCGTTTCGTTACTCTTTCGATCGTGCAGTGCGTGCGTGTGGCATAAATTATAAAATACACACGGCACACATGCGGAGGCGATCGATTCTGCAGAAGTAACTTTCGACTTTGAACGATATCGTAGAAAAGGAATCGGAATAAACAGCCTATATAGCACACACTGTATGTCGAACATATTATTTTTTTCCAGTTATTATCATCGAAAACGTTAATGGAGGAAAATTAGAATTTTTCACTCGTAAACCTTTCTCGAGCTTCGTTTCGCACTATATTTACAACGAGCGGATGCAAAATGACAGTTGTGTGCTGCTGCCAGTTCAGTGTGTCGAAACTTTTTTTCCCCCGCGCGCGCTCTGCACAGGACGAGATCGCGACTATACCCTTACTGCGACATCGAGCGAGAGAGCTGCTCTCGGAAACTTTTCGAGATGATGCGCCTCGATAATATACATAGTAACGAGTTTTACTTCGACGAGAGCATGGGATGAGAGAGCGAAAGAGAGACAGAGACAGAGAAAGACAAAGTCGTTCCGAAAAGTTTAGCAATGATTGCGGATATTCAAACTTTATAGCCGGGTGTATGTGTACACGAGTACACACGATAATACGTATTTGCGCGCGCCTATATATAGGGCGCCGATATCCAATGAAGAACCTAAGAGGAAAATAGTTTTCAACTCCTCTCTCGAGCTCTCTCGCGCGGATCTTGACGACATTATGATCTGGTTTTCAATAATGCCTTCGTAGATACCAACGAAAAAAAAGGAAGAGATCGCTGCAGTAGCCTTGTATTTTATTATGATTCGCGGATTTATGCGAATCGCTATTATATAAAGGAATTACGAAAACTGCGCCTCGAAAAAAGCTTATTTAAGCAAAAAAAAAGTAGCTCAGATCTTGGGTTCTGTATATGCGTGCTCGCCTCTCATAAATGAACGTTAATGCGTACGCACACACACACACGAGCACTGGGCACAGGAACTTTAAACGCGAGAAAAGCGAAACAGAATAGTATAGCATCAGGTAGCCAGGTGCGAGTATATATTCTATATAACGCATTATACCCATGAAATACGCACTTGTACGGGAGTGCAAAGACCTCGAGCGAGATCGAGGCATAATACCACTATAAAGTGCCATTGCCGCTTGCGGATGTTTTTACATCCCTACGAGTTCTGCACACACACACACGCGTGTGAATATTTTGGTCCTCTCGAATGCTGTATGCCAGGCCGAGGACACGATACAAATAAAAATGGTCGATATAAACTTCTCGATTCTATTGATGGGCAAAGAAAACAACGATCTTCGTGGATCTATTGTGCGCAGGTGAATCGTCTATTTTTTTCCAAGAAGCCGAGGGAAAAGTCCTTTCATACGAGCTAGTACCTTATAGGGGTGTCGCGTTGTTCCCTAAATCGCCGAAAAGTCAGTCGAGAGAGAAGCCCCGTTATACTCCCACAGAATCGAATCGAAAGAAAAAGTGCAAAAACTCATCTTCTCAAGGAAGCTCGCGTCTATCTTTGAGACCAAGACATTTCTCATTCTGTAATATATGTTACATCGACACACACACATCGCGTGGCTCTCTATTCATTGTGAAGGCGTATTATAATACACATACAGCACCTGCCGTCGTCGTTGTCGTACGAAGCTAACACACACGTATATATATAGCTCTCGCGCGCATCACACAGCCGCGTGTACGACTAAGATTAATATCTCCTGTGCTTTGAGAAGTGTCTGGTGTATATATAATGTAATACGCGCGCGCGGTGCTGCGATCCTTCGTACATATACCGCGCCTCGGGCTTTTCTCACGTGTCCCTTTTTTGCGCGTTCGCCCGAGAGAGAAGACGATCGACGCACCACCACCACCATCGCCATCACCATTGCTCGCCTGATCGTCTGCTCCGCCGCTGTTGCTGTTGCACATGCCGCGCGTACATCGAGTCCATTCGCGTAACACTTGGAAATTAGGTCAGTTTTACTGCCCGCAGACTTTGAAACAAAAAGTGTATCTGGATTCGTGCGGTTGTATTCGCGACTTAATTGTTCCGCTGCTACTCGTCGTAGAGGTTTTGCACACCAAAGCTTGTAATTCTTCCGCGTGTCGCCATAGAAATCCAAGGGTAAAATGGCAGCCAAGATGAAGCAATCATAAACGCATGTGAGAATAATTCAAGCGCAATACCCGTGCTCCCGCTGTAATAATCGCTGTGATCGGTGCCGTCCAGCGCTCAAGCTGCAATAAAGCCTCGTGTACACCCAGCCATTCGAGGCAACAACGACGACGATGTAGCCGTACGACGGCCACTTTGCTGCTACCGTGTTGAACGGCCAACCGGCCCATTAGAATACCATTGACATGCTATTTTTCCGAGCCGGCGAGAAGGAGAGAGAGAGAGAGAGGAGGAGGAGATGAAGGTACACATACACGAGAGATGATAGCGGTGATAATGAGACGCGTGAGCTGAGAGGATGGAAAAAAAAATGAAGAATGAAAAAAGCTCGAGTACCGACGCGCGTATTATGTTCAAGTTCCCTGGTGTTTAACACGCAGCGTGCCACAAGATTTGACGACGATAAAATATCTCTCGGATCGGCACGTATGCTGGACTTTTCCGCAACGACGAGAGATTTTCATCCCAATAGTTTGTGTGTGTATTTACGGATCGTCAATCGGTGGAATTTTTGCATGCTACTGCCGTGGAAAAGGGAGACATTTCGGGGCGCGCGCGCGCGTAAAAAAGCTGCCACAGCCTCGGCGGAACGATCGCTGCCCCGAGCATCCTGGCTGTCTCTGGTGCGCGTATTACGAGAGCTAGCTCGCCGAGGTTCTTCCTCTTCCGGCTTCGTCGTGGCTTTATATCAAGACTCTCTCTCGGCGCATTTCGCGGATACATCTGTGTAGGTATAGTGGCTTAATTATACGCGCGCCGAGGTAAATAATCGAATGGAGCAGCGATATATACACTGGCGGAAAACGAAAACGAAACAAAACAAAACCCGCGACGCAACGCAACGCGGAGAAATGATAAAGTGTATTTGCATGCGTATGTACATTATAAGCGAGCCGCGTGCTGGAGCTGCGCGAGGATTGTTGGAGAATGAGGAAATAAGAAGCTGCAGCCGAGTCTTGTGTCGGCGCGCGCATGCCGAGATACATGAAAGAGAGAAGGACTCGATGATTGGCGCGAGCCCGTGCACCGGATGCATAATATGAAATTTCGAGTTATGCAATTTATATTTATTAAAAGCAGCGAGCGAGAGAGAGAGAGAGAGAGACTGGATGAAATGTCAATTAGCGCAGAGGGAACAATATATGTAGTAGCGAGCCCTGCGAGAGCGAAATAGATCTAGCTCAGGTCTTGTTAATTTCGCAGTACCTATATAGTGCCTTGGTTGCTGCTGCTGCTCGAGCTGGTGATGTTGTTCATGCATCCTTTGATGCAGCATGCCGTTTAATGAGCCGGCTACACGCAACCTGTACTATATATAACACGCGCGTATGGGCATATAATTTTCTCGTCAACTTACAAATGACAATAGTGTAGCAGCAGCAGCGGTGTACAGTACCGCTATTCACCCGTTAAAACACTCACTTTTAGCGATCGCTACTTTATATCGTATCGTATATACGAGGCCAAAGTAAATTTCGTACATTATTATACCCGCATAGACGCGATCAGCGCGCGCGCGAGTCAGCCGCCAATTAGTCACATCGATCGCGCCAAAATCGCCTCGTCGTCTGGTATAACACGTGTGCTACTGTGTGTGCCCGATACATGTATATTATATCCCACTACATTTACACACGTATATACAAGAGAGCGAGAGAGAAGTCGATACGTAATATTCCCCCAGAGAAAACCGGAATTTCGCGAGAGGCGACATTCGATCGCGTCGTCGTCGACGGTACGACCGAAACATCCACTTATGGATATATGTTACACGTCGATATATCTCTCTATCCCAACCCAACGCCGCCGCCGCCACCGCCGATTTTATGTAACGGTGTCAATTATGTTTTTACTCTCCCCCTGCATCTTTCGGTTCATGTATGGCATATAATATATATTTTGTGGTTTACAAGGTGATCTCCTTTGAGCAAACACCCTGGGAAAGAAGATGTCCCGTCGTGATTTCACGCGCGTAATATATATCGCGCGCACCTGTTGCCATTATTATGTCCTGTCCATCTTCGTTGCATCGCGTCGTGTACGTATCGACATTAGGTGGTAATCGGTCGTTTTCTCATTCTCACTTTTCGTGTGCACTACTCTTGGCCCCGGCCGATCTGGACATCTCGATCTCGCAACAGCACTCGATTTTATGCTACTATAATTTTTTTTACTTATATATTTTGCGTGCATTTTATAAAAGAAGCTCGTGCATGAATACGGTAAAGGCTTGTTTCTTTTTTTTTTTTCTTTTACTTGACCAATCTCGAGAAACGCGTGTATGTGTGTGTGCACGCGTGTTTAACGAAACGAGCCGGGCATTGAATACGAACGCACACTTCGTCGTCCTGCACCGCCGTCTACGAGAAAGAGACGTGTTGAGCCTAACAAAGCGCGCGCGAGCCAGCCTGCGTGCAGTGGAGCCGTTGCTGCCTACCTGGCTGGTATACATATATGTACGAGAGCACGTGTCGAGAATTCGAATATGTTCCTCGCTCTTCAACCGTATACGGACAATTTCGCGCGAGTCCGCGTGGTCTGCACACAAGCGAAACGCCAGACCAGAGAAAGAGAGAGAGAGAGGAAAATTCGTGAGATTAATGGGTTCAACTTGGATAGAAATTGATTTATAGTTGCAGCTTGCATTTTTTCCTTTAATCTCTTTTCAATCTCATAGTGTGGTACGTTGTAAAGTATGTTCAATT
This sequence comes from Trichogramma evanescens, assembly GCA_902732785.1. Taxonomy (NCBI): domain Eukaryota; kingdom Metazoa; phylum Arthropoda; class Insecta; order Hymenoptera; family Trichogrammatidae; genus Trichogramma; species Trichogramma evanescens. Next base: position 5,026 of record CACVKI010139621.1, on the reverse strand, counting down.
TGTACTCGGCGTGTACTTTTTTGTATCGCAGCTAGGCAGGCAGCAACGATGCCTCGTTCGCGCGCGGCGCATAGCTTGCTCGAGCTTGACTTACTTGCGTAATTTTTTTTCTTCTACTCTTTTTTTTTCATTTTCATTTCGCGCTCAACACGTGCCAAATAGATTAGCCATTTATTATGACTCGTGGATTATTTATGAATTGCACCGCTAACTATTATCGATTTGAAATCGAAATCTATATAATTGTGACAGGATTACAGTTTCGATAATCGAAGTAATTTATCTCGATTGAAACATAAGTAAAACTTGAAAACTTAATAAACCCGTCGATGAATTGACAGTTGTAATCTTTCAGAAATTAAACTTTACTTCAGAAGGATGATCTACTAATTATTTTTTTGTGCACAATCGCGAAGAACAAAACGTCATTCTCTCGACGTCGTCCGCGATACTTAGTAGTTTCAACGATTCTTCGTTATCTATCTTTACACCCGAAGACGTGTGCGGGAAAAAGAAACCGAGCGAGCTTTACCTATCTGATTTCAATTTATTTTTTACAAATGTATAGTACCGAAGGCCGCATTACCTTGAAAGACAAATAATATACGATACCGATCGGACGTTATGATCTTTTGTAATAATATAAGTAACTCTATACAAACTCGAGTTATACATTATTTTTTCAATGATAAAATATTTCTTTCGGCGACAGGTAGATCGTCAATCAGTTTTTCAACTATGATACTTATTTCGCGTAAAAATTCAATAAAATCCATTTCCACAACTTTTATTTGTTCGAGAGGGACAATAATGCTCGAGGGTGCTATATTGCATTAAAGATATCTATGTTGCTGTATTGGAATATTGTCCGAGCGGATCCGTGATACGTCCCGAGGGTAACTTCCGTTGATACTTCGTCATATTCTGCTTCAGCGAACTTCACTCGCGATGTACAGCCATGTATAACTTCGTTCTGAATTGAATCTAACGAAGGATATTTGCAGACTTCGCAATATTTTTCGCAAGCTATAATATTTTTACTAAGGCCATTAGATTCAAATGATACATGTTCGGCCTGTGCACTCGTTCTTAAAATCTCACATGTAGCGCACTTTTAGATTTTACGATTTCAGCTATACGCTTTCAGCCTGAAAGAACAGTCTAATAAGTTTACGCGCGAATTTCATGCGTTACAGCATATTATATATTGGATATTAAAAGGCCGAGCGCGCGGCAAGAAATGCCTCTCGCACGTTGCGAAGCCGCCGAAAGAGCAATGGCTTGGTAGCTGTTACGAGAAAGAGAGAAGAGTTTTTAATGCGAGGCCTAACACAAAAGCGAAATAAAGTATGCGCCAATACGCGTATCTATATATAATTCAGCGCGACTATTCTTAACAATTGCTTTTATAAATCACTTTAATCGCGCGCTAACGAGAGAAAGAAATTTGCTCCCGATATAAATGCGTGGCTATTCCTTTTGCGAACTATTTTCTTCTCCTTGCTCTCTCTCTTTCTTTTTCTTTCCATGAGATCGCCGCTGAGGCCATTATTGCAGCCGCTGCGCGCACCGCTGCCCCGTAGCAACGCGCAGAATTGTACAGGTACAAGGAATAAAAATAAAAGAAAAAAGAATTCAAGAGTATACGTTCGCACTGGTCTTGCGCTGTTGCGACAATAATTTTCGTTTAATTACGCTTCTCGGAGGCTCGATGTGGGCATTGTGTATCGAATGAAAGAAAAATTAACATTTCAGTTGCGCTGCATACGAACGCAAACACACACGGAGCTCTAAAAGTTGCGAGTCACGTATCGACAAACAAATTTTGCATTTATTATTTTTAGAGCAATGTACGATATCAGAAGAAGAAAAAAAAGTGCACCACATCGCGTAAGCACACGTAAATGACGTAAGAATATACGTGTACTTGCAGCTCGACGTATATATTGCGTTAATGCTTGGCTAACGCGTCTATACGGTACACTTGTAACACAATCGGACAAAATGACTCGAGGTGTACACCTACAATGTAGGTCCTATATACCTATCAAATACGGCTGGTAAGGATTCATTTTCCTATAAGGCGTATTATCGTGCGAATTTCTCACGTTTCTGTCTAGTCGACCTGTGCCTCCTATTTTTCAGAGCTCGCGAACGAGACGACCAATTAAAAATTCGTACCAAAACAATGTTGAATTATTCGCGTTACATATCTCATGCTCCGCGTGCGGAGAGAAAGTCTTATACACATGATACAATTACGTATGTCCGCGTTGGCGTGTGTGTGTGTGTCTGTCTTTTACGCTGAGATCACGATTCCCTCGAGGTGATCGACATTCTCAATGCAGCAAAACCGTCGGTATTCAAATGATATATAGCTGCTGCTGCTGCTGCTGCTGCAAAACACCTGTCTCACGAGACTCGACAAATCAAAATTGACGGTGCTGATTCTCGCGCACATTGTACATTTCCTGAAAAGCTCCGTGTGCCATACGTCCTTTTTCATTTCGTTGAATACAATGTGTGAGCTGCTTCCTCTCGCCAGAGGAGCGACGAAACTGTACAAAGCTATCTCTGCTGCAGTGTCAGCATTATATAAATCCACACTCTATTTTACAATTCGCAGCCGTACGGTTCATATACGGCTCGCCTATATGTTACACATACACACTCACATTGACTCAAATCGCGTGACAAATGATATTAATGAAGATTGTCGGGGGCACCACCGAACCTCATGAATATTCTCATCGGTATATAGGACTCGTTCGGTTCAGTTTTATCTTTTCATTTTATTTCGCTCTCGAGCGACGCACCTTAACTTGTGCGCGCACCTCTCTAAGCACAACCCGTCAAAGTAGCAAAAGAGAATCAAGTGCGGAAGTTGTTATATACCCGAGCGAGAGAGGAATTTCGTGAGAACGTATAATTGTATAGGTCTCTATTCTGCGCGTGCGGATCTCGATCTAGACGTGTGTGTATATAACGCACGCGTGACGATTTTTAAGTCCGCCTCATATAATGACGGATATGAAAGTATCAGCTCTCTGTCGTGTGTGCAACAACGTCATTTTTTGATGATGGTTGCAAAACGACATCTTGTCTTGTATATAAATTTGGCAATAGCTCGTAGTGGAAGAAGAAAGAAATGACATCGTGTAGAGGCTAATTTATCCTTTATAGTAAAGAGATTTATGGTAATTACCACGCGTAAACAATACTCGTAGGCAATATTTCAAAATCACCTTACGCATTTCAGAGTCTTGGTGTGTGTGTGTGTGTGTGTGCGCGCGCGCGTTTGTGCTCGTGACAGATCAATCACGCGCCTGCCGCTCGCTGTAGTATGCTGTACTGTAAGCGCGTTAAGCTTTCACACTCGTGTTCGCGCCGTGTGTATATTAACATTTGCCCACCTATATGGACAAATCAAATCTGCATATCAATGAATTTTAATAGAATCGCGCTCGGCGCGTGCATTATCTCCCCAAGATTTCGACAAGCCTCGAGCATTCCTCGCACGACCTCACCCCTCCCTATATAACCTATACCTACATGTCACCTTTGAACTTTTTTTTCGATCGCGTTTTTTATTTTTCATTCATTTTACATTTGTCGCAGCCGTTAAGGTGCGGGCAATTAGTATTCATTATAAATTCAGAAGCGAACGAATATACATTATATAAATCTTCGCGATTGACAAGTTGAGAATGTCTATGCGCGCTCGAGCACAAGGCGAGCTTTGTCGGGTGTGAATTATTCAATAGCGCAAAGGACGTAACCGGCAAAGGATTGAAAATTCGCAGTCGCGCAGTTCACGATTCCGCACGGAGTATAAAACGCGATCGATCTGTTGAACGATTAAAATTTATTCGCAAGGAGCAAAGTGGAAGAGAATGGCAACAGCAAAAAAAATGTGTAGAACAATCTGTTTTCTCGAGCCTTTACAAAAGATTTTCTATCGACATTAGATTCTCTTCCTATATACAAGCGCAGCCCTTCTGGCATGCCCCTCGTGTGCGCGCATTGTCCTCCCATTGTAATATATACAAAATAAAACTCTACTCTGCTCTCTACGATGCACTCGACGCGGCGGCCGAGCTCAAATGTATGCGCATATATAAATGGCCGCGCGCATATATACTCCAGCTACTCAGTAATACTTCTTAGGAGTACTTAATCTCTAACTCTCTCTTGCTCTCTCTCTCTCTCTCTCTCCCTTAAACCCCCGATATGCATGCAATTTTGGAACTACGCTGAAACTGCTGCTGCAGCAGTGTGGTGCGCGCGCGCGACATTTTGGAGAACTCGTTGAATAATCCAGCGCACAAATACACGTAATAATATTGTGCTGCTGCTACTTGGGACTACTCGCGTAACTTGATTTAAGACGTTGGGAGATTTCGCTCAACGATGGGAATTTTGGTGAATAATTGCTCGAGCTTTTCATGCTCTTCTCCTCGCCTTGGCGTGGATCGAAAAAGAGGAAAAGGAAATTAAAGTTCTCTCCCTAGTCTTCTCGTCTTTTTTTTCTGAGATTCTCAATGGCAGATATCATTTTTCACGCGGCAAAAAGCGCTGACTTTGAGTCAAAGTCCGTAGTATAAGCGAGTGAATTATGAAGAAAATACTGCGCAAAGAAGAAGCCACCGACAATAGTGTCAGCATTATAAAAATTTTATTCGATGCAATTAAGGCGTGTATACACGATGAGATTTCAGGATATTACGCAAGGCCGAGGTAATTCGACTAATACTCGTAGGCTTTCTCGATTAGCTTTGCTGTGAATGTATCTTCCGGTACAAGGGTGATAGGTAAAAAAAAGTACGACCGATGAAAGGTTAAAGTTTTTTATAAATGTCATTTTGTTGTGTAAAAAAATGTACTCTCCAAACATCAATGAATGGATCTTGACTACGTTTCGAATATGCTTCGACTTATACAATTATTGCTTCCTCATCGAGGAAGCTCTGTGATAGGCTCGAAAATGAGATTTTGAACCAGACCTCGTAGGACAATTTGGTTTACA
>CACVKI010139620.1:0-13580 GCA_902732785.1 Trichogramma evanescens | reverse complement strand
AAGTCACCACTCCTCTCAGATATTAATGATGACTTAGAAGAAGAAGCAAGTGAAACAGAAAAAGAAGGTTTGCTCTCAAATTTCATAATTACTTTTTGCTCATTTTCATAAAACATTAATTTTACCTCATTTGTTAAGGTGAAGGAGTTGAAGATCCATTGATCAACTTAGATGGTATCGGCAAGATCAAATGTTATTGTAAAGACATTATATAATTTTATTAATTATTTTAACAATTTTTATAGAAATAGTAAATCCAACTGGTCCAGCTGCGGCAAGGGTTCCCCAACTAAATGAACTCAACGGAAGAAGAAAAAGAAAGCGTAAAATTCATTACAGAATGTTTCGCTTGAGAAGCCCAGGTAATGAATTTACTAAATATATTGTATTTCTCTTCTATATAGTGTTATATATCTTAGTGATATACTCTCTTCTATAGTACTATATATAGTAAATAAACTGAATAATTTTTATAGTTAATGTTCAACCTGAAGAAGGTGCTGAAGAAGAGGAAGAAGATCAAATTTTGGCTCACATTGTAGATATTCCTGAAGGTGGATTAGATGTAGAAGTTCCCGAAGGTACAGAGCTCTATGGTGTATTTGATAAATATGTACGTATTAAATACTCAATCATTATATTTCATTTGGATATTTTTTCTTTATCAAGTATCGAGTAAATTTATAAAATTCATTTCACATTAGCATTCACTGTATAAAAATTTAATGTGTTAAAAATTTTGAGATTCATAATAAATAAGATATAATTATAAAATTTAAGAGCATACAATAATTCTTCTACTGCTGTCTGTATGTTGGATATTTATTAAGGAATTTAACAATACTTACTTCGTAGCTAGATGAATATGTGTGTATAACTTTATCGGTGCACTTGCACTTGAATGAAAATATTTATACGCGGTCGTATATTAAGAAAATAAGAATATGAGTATTATACAAAATTTTGATTACTAATGTTGACTATTAATGTTGTTTTCTAGATAAATCTTGGAATGGGAAAAGTCGTACAGCTTGCTACTTGGGAGACAATAAAATGCAATAAAGCAGGTATTGTTTTACGTGACTTGATTTACGTATTTTGGGGCAAACGATCAATAGTTAATAGATGTATAAAAAAATCTCAAATTCGGATTATGTTGGAAGATCGCAGCCCTCGTAAGCAGGTGACACCTCGAAAATATCGACACGTTAAAAGTACGTAAAATTATTTATAATTGATTCAATTTGTTTTGTACATACCATTAATCGACCTGTCCTTTTCCTTTTTAGAATTATATGAAAACTTTTTAGTTAATAGTGATCGATACGCATCACAAAAGGAAAATTTTTTATCGAACATGAATATGAAAGTGGGTGATCTCATCAAAGAACTTCGAGACAAAAATTATATAGAAATATTTGAATACGAATAATTTTGTTTTGAAAGTTTTTCTTGTCGTAAATTTTTACACGTATCTTTACTATCATTTTATTTGAAACATGTATGATTATATTTTTTATTTTGCTAGAAATATATTTAATAATTTTTTAAATTAATCAAAGAGAAGAGGTCTTCGAGACCTGATATATGAAAAATTAGTTGACTACGAATAATATAGTTTGATAAGTTTTCTGTACTTTTTGTGAATCTTCAAAAACTATTTTACTTCAAATATGTAAAATAAGTTTTCGATAATTTTTCAAAATAATAATTATTCTTATTTGCATAGTTTAAGTCTAATTTCTTTTCAGCCATATGTAATAATTACAAATACATTTATTTATGAAGCATCGATGTAATATTTTTGTATGTTATTGAAAAACACATAGGGCAATTCTTTTGCAAATCTTATAAAAACAATTATTTTGCTTGAAATATTTTATAATAAAGCTATGTAATACTTTTTCAAAATGATTAGCCATTATTTTTAATTACATAATTCAAGTCTTATTTCTTTACAATCATATGTGATAATTACATACATATTTATTTATAAAGCATTGGTGCAACATTTGAATGTCTTAAGAAAATAAGTGCGATAATCCATTGTGCGTGACATAATTCCATTTACCAACCCATTGTGGTAATCCGTATGGTTTTCTATATGTGATTTTGTCCGCGGAATTCATATGGGATTTTATATGGTAAATCATATGGGAAAATAAATGAGTTCTCTTATAATAATCTATGTGAGTGTCCTTATGAGTTTTTTTGGTAGGGTGCATCTGCACAATAATAATCGGTAAGTGTATATAATAAGCCGAGTTTAAAAAAGGAGTCAACGAACCTCACTCGATTTTCAAGTCGACGAGACGAATTTTATAATACACACGTTCAGATTCTGCGTGTGCCCTTATCACTTTGGCAGTCGTAGCACTCGAGAATAATATCACACGTTTATTTTATTTATTCAATATCCGTGTATCACTGTATCAACACGAGGTACACAGACACACACACACACACACACACATCACTGTAAGATATATTATACAAGCACACTTGGTATTATAATAAATATATGTATAAACACTACATATAATACATAATAATAATAAACATAAGACCGCCGCTCAGAAGGAGCTTAGCTGCAGCAGCAGCAGCAGCGCTCGGTTATTCCGTGCTCTCTTCCACATACCGGACACACACTCGAAGAGAGTCTCTCTCGTTCTCTCTCTCTCTCTCTCTCTCTCTCTCTCTCTCTTACTCTTTCGCGACGTGTAAACGAGTTCAACGGACCCACCACTGCCTGTATTTTATATATATGTGTATGCCACTCCGCTCTCTCTCTCTCTCTCTACATATATCTTTCACTGGTGCTTATACATGTATATGTGAGTATATGCGCGCGAGGAGTTGTGTATCAAACTCCTCTTCAATTTTCTTACACATAGATACGTAAATATAATATACGAGCACGATCACGTACACGAGAACACAGCAGCAGCCGCAGAGAGTGGTATTATCGACGACGACGACGACACTACTCGAGCACCACCGAAAGAGCACCACCACGTCGCGATGCATGCGAGAAACGTCAAGGAGCGTATACTCTAGTAGCTGCCAAATCGGTATATCTCGATCGGCAAAAAAGGGCCGCTACTACTACTACTACTACTCTACAACTGAAATTGGAGCAAAATTATTCGATACACTACGTATAGCTAAGCTGCTATACCGCTTGGTAAAACTTGGTCGCGGGGACCGGGTACCAACGCAACACATACACACTGGCGCGGATGCCACTTTATACTAACGCCGTCGGCCTTGAGTCGATTAAATGAGGTTCTCGCTCGCGCTCCGTGTGTCTGAGTGTCTCTCTCTCTCTAGCGCACATACACGAGCTCCGGTGGTTTTTGTATACATACACACAGACGCAGACACACTCACATGGAAGTAGCAACAGCAGCAGGAGCTATAAGGCATAATAATGTGTACCACGGAACGCACACACACACACACACTTACACATACACATACCAGCGCCAGCCGCCGCCGCCGCCGACGACGACTACGAGAGAGAGAGATAGAGAGAGCTGCAGTTGCTTAACGCTCCGCAAAAGAGAGGCAGCTCTTCTTCCATCCCAGGTAAAAGAGGCGCATCGTGTGCATGTATGTGTATATATAGGTATATGTATAGGCATGTAAAGAAAGAGAGGAGAGAGAGAGAGGGACTACTCGCTCGGAGGGGCCTTATCCTTATAGCACACCGGAGTTGGCTTTAAGGTGATTTTGCATTGTTGCCCGATGATTCTGCTTCTGCTGCTGCAGTGCCCTTTTTAGCGTTTGCATTTTTTAATTAAAAAGATCGGTTAATGAAACGAGATAACGGTGAAGTACAAAGAAATTTTTCCTCGAGAAAACTCGTACTTTTTAATCTGCGCCTCTCTAATTTTTCCTTTCTCTCACTCTGTCTAGTGTCTTCGAGACTCGCGCGACACGCGACGTTGCGCCCAATTTTCGCTATCCGGTTACTCCTAATGCGACGATGTAATACTCGCGCGCGTCATACGTAATAATATCAGGTTCTTCGCAAATCTATCTTTCACCGATGTACTCGCGCATCGTTCATGATTTAAATGGACACACTTACCGACGCTAATAAATATATTTAAAGATCCTCGCGGCCGATCCTTTTTACCTGCATAATATACAACGCCGAACAAACGGTTTTTTGACTCGACTGCCGCGCACGTACAGCAAGCAGATAACATACGAAGTCGATCGCGCAGAAGGGCTATATTGCACCCTCATCAATCCTGCCCGAGTCGTTTTTGACACAACAATGTATCGCTCTGCAATATAGATCGTCATCTTCTCTCGTACATATCCTATATCGCGGGAGAGGTGCATCATAGTATATGTACACCGGCACGTGCAGCAGCGGGGCCGGATAGGTCGTTTCCTTGCTAACCAGGCCCCGGCACATTATACATTATATATAGTGCCTCCTCTCGGACTCTGCATGGCTGCAGCTGCAGCTGCAGCAGAAGAAAGAAAGAGAGAGAGAGAAAGAGAAATGCATGATGCATCGTTCCACGGACGCTAAACTGACGCTCTAATACTGGGTTTTACCCCGCACGCGCGCGCGTGCGACTTGGAGTACACAAGGAGCACACACACACACACACACACACACACACACACATATATAATAATGTGCAGTAAGAGTATATACACAGGCGCGAATCTTCTCTCTCTATCTCTCTCTCTCTCTCTCTCTCGTTCTCGACCGTCTTTTTTACTTATATTTATTTATTTTTCTTTTTTGCTCGATTTTTCACGGATGAACGACCCCGCGCGCTCATTGATTCTCTCTTCTTGTCTCACTATATATACTCGTTCGCTGCTGCTCGGCGATGATAAGTTGATTATATACGCGCGCGCGCGCGACCGAACCCGTGTGTGTTGTGTACGTATACGGTAGTACACATGCCGTAAATGTACCACATGCGCCGACTTTGTATGTGTGCGCAAGATATTTAATATATATACGCGAAAGCGCGCATTACTCTTCGATTATATATTACGTATATATATATAGGATAATGTGGAAGCCGCAGCGGTGGCAGCTGAACGAGTTTATTACGGATGGATTGCTCAGTCGCATTTCATTTCTGATGACATGATTAAATGTGATAATTGTTAGAATTGGAAGCTGTGCTGTGACTTATACAATTATTTGCGCTTTGTCGCTTGCGAGTTTACGGAAGTTAATGTACACGCCATCTATCGGTAGCGATTCAAGGTGCCGTTGGCGAATTCGAATAAGCAGACAGTTCTGAAACTTCGAGGATACGTTCTTTGGGCTTAGCTATCGATGAAACAAAACAAAGTATGGGGTTGCCGCACTCGATGAAGAGAGAAAAAAAGCGTTCAAATTTTGCTCATTTCATCGCGCACTATACAACTGACGATCAATCTTCGGAAATTTTTGAAATACAAGTTTAATTTGGAAGATGTCGTATGTTTTCACAATAATAATTGAGAAAATTGATAAAAAGTAAAAATATTTTTAGATTACATTCAACAAGAAGATCTACAAGAAATCGTACAATTTGATACAATTAAGGGACTTTTATACAATTATTTTCACTTTGCCACTTGTAGATTTGAAAATGAAAGTACTCGACATCTAGCGCTTGAGGCTAACATCGTATTTCGACTGCGGTTGAAAATTAGGCTAAATTGTTGAAAAAGTTAAATTGTCATTTTCAGGTACAGGTGTATCTCAAAATGAGCTTAATATTTCTGAAATAACTGTAGAAGAAAATTAGCCAAAGACAAGCCGATTAATGGTCATGTATTTAAAAAAATTATAAAGTTGTTTTATTCATCGCGAACACGTGTGTGCACTTACGTCCTTATGAAGTTTTATATAATTTCGTTGATAGTCATTGTTATTTTTTAGTTAAAAAAACACGGTGTTAGCGAGTCGAGCAAAAATTTAAAAACCAAAAAAATAAATAAACAAATAAATTGAAATAAAAGAAAACTCAAAAACAAACGACACACAATACTGACAATGTCAAAACATTTGAATACGTACGAGTCCGCCTATGATAACATTCGATCAAAAGAAAATCGATATCTATAATGATCCATTATATTGATGTGCAAAAAACAAAAAGCAAAGCGCAAACTCACATCGTTAGAGGCGGCATTGGAAATCTCCGAGATCTCGTCGGGAGTCGCGAGCGGAGCCAGATCGCCGCTCGCGTCGTCCTCCAGCAGTCGGCCGTTCTTCTCGAGATAATTCTCGAACTTGCCCTCCTGGCTGTAAAAGTTGCCGCTGTCGTAGGGGGTGCTGCCCACGCTGTTTTGATCGTGCAAGCTCGGCAAGCTCTGCGGCTGCTGCGGCTCCTCTGCAGCTTGCGTGACCACGATCGACACGGGCGATAATTCCTTGTCGACGTGGTGATGATCGTCGAGCCAATCGGAGCTCTTGGTGTTGGTGTTGTTGTCCTTGAAATCCGTCACGTCGGTGGACACGGTCTGCGTCGTAGTCGTCGGCACGTTGCTGATCGACAGACTACTGTTGCTCTCGTCGACGTCGTTGTCCACGCTGTTCGGCTCGGGGCTTCTGGCCTCGGTCTCGTAAAACGAGCAGGACTTCTCGTCCACCCCCGAGGCCTCCTTCAGCGAGATCGGCTCGGGTATCTCGTGCTCGATGAAGGTGGCGCTCGACAGATCCTTGAACTCGTTGTCGTTGTACTTGGACGAGTCGTCCTCGGTTATCTCGTCGAGCTGCAGCAGATCGTCCGTCAGCAGATGTCCGTTGTTCTTGTCCTCGCTGCCGCTGCTGCAGTTGCTGCTGGGCGTGACGACGAGCTCGTCGATGTCCTGATAGAGCTTGTCGGTGGCGACGATCGACGACTGACCGCCACCACTGGTGGTCTCTTCCGTGACCAGGAAGTCGCTCAGGGTGTTGGTGGTCTGATCGTCCTCGGCTTGCTTGCTGATGTCCTCCTCCTTCTCGTGGTTGTTGTCGTTTTTCAACTGCAGCTCGTTGGACACTTCGTAGGCGGACGGCAGAGACGGACCCGTGGTGGTCGTGGGCTCGGTCGTCGTGGTCTCCGTTTCGATTTCGAAAACTTCGTCGTCCTCGTCGTCGACGTCGATGTCCTCGACATCTGGCGGATCCTTCGGGTCGGGACTGACGTGGGCATTGGGATAGGGCTCGGCAATCAGCCGATAATGCTCGATCTCGTGCGTTATGAACTGCTCGTTTTCGTCGATCAAAGAGCCGCGTTGAGGCTCTAGAATAATCCTCTTGGTGATCTCGGGCTGCTGTTGCTGTACCACCATGTCGTCCTCGAGCAGTGGCTCGTCGTCCTCTGTATCGTCGTCCGCAGCGTCGTTATTCGCCGCGGATATCCTCAGAGCGAGCTCGCTGTCGATGATCTCCTGCAGGCTTTTGTCGTCGTCCTGCTGCTGTTGCTGAGAGTCTTGCTCGTTCTTCGCGTTGTTCGCGATCACGACGAGATGATCGTTCTCCTCGTCGACGTCGTCGTGATCGTCGCGATCGACGCAGCTCGCGAGTTTGTTATTGTGGCTCAGCAGCAGGTCGCCGTGATTATTCAGGCCGTTATTGTCGTTGTTGATGGTCAAGCCGTTGTTAGTAGTATTTTGCAAACCACACACGCTCACGTCTCGCGACGAGTTATTAGTCTTGCCGTTCAGGGCGTTGTTGCTACTTACGACGCTCATGCTCTTCGTTTTCGTCGCAACGTCGGCCATCGTCTCTGTCGACGTCTCTCCTTGATGGCCCCCTGGGTTGAAGAGAGTTCGGTTGTCCTCCTCCCGCTGCTGCGTTCACTCTGGCTGACTGGTGGAACTCCGAATTGCCGTGTTCTGCAACGAAAGGATGTACGATTAGTTATAAAATTTAATGCAATAATAGTTTTGCAATATCGATAATCATATATTTATAATGAAAGTGTGGGCGCGGTTTTTTAAGTTTTAATATGCATCTGTCCTCATCGCTCATCGCTTTCATTTCCACGAATCGTTTCCAAACAAAAATGAAAAAAAAAAAACGCGAGCTAATGGGAAATTAATTTCTCTTATGCTATACACGTGCACACGAGTCGTAGTCCTATTATTCCGTAACCCATTGAGAGAGGGGCTATATAGAATTTCTCGCATCTCTCGAGGTTTAACTGAGCGTGACAATCGCGTCGTCGTCGTCGACGTAGTATACTTATGCCATTACTCTATAAAGCGAAGAGAAAAGAAGGCCATGGTATATACAGAGGTGCTGCGCGCACCATGGCGAATAATGAAGACGCAACCCACCGAGCTCACCGCGCTCGAAGGAAGAAGAAGCGGCGGAGGGAAAGGCAAAAAAAAGTTGAAAAAAAAGCGGTCTACACGCTCGTTGATTTTTTTTTTATTGTGTCGTCGTCGTCGTACATACATTCTGTCGTCAACCGCAATGTGACCGCACAATCGTCGGTGAAAATCTTCGTACGCGCAGACGGATCGAGAGAGAGAGAGAGACAGAGAAAAGTGCGTATACGCACCGATAGAGAAATATAAGATCGCGCGCTGCACACGTGTGCAGCTCGGCGGCGAGTTTCGCCATACATATATTTTTCATTTTTCATTCGCCTGATTTTTCTGAATTATATTATAAAGCGAATAAAATATAAAAATACGATATAATCCGTCTCTGTCTAAGCGGAGCGACGAGAGAGAGAGAGAGAGAGAGAGAGAGAGAACGCACGCCCGTCACTCGATACATAATTCAAGGGCAGCGAAGAGCCAAGGAACTGCTGCTGCTGCTGCGCAGGGAATAAAGTAGGCTATAAATTGAACGTGTCGCGTCGCGTCGTTGTCATCGGCTCGGGCTAATCAAGTTTTCATTAACGCCTTCTTCCTACGCACCCTGTCCACGCGCGCACTGCTGCACAGGCACAATCGGAAGTCACTGCGCCGCCACTTGACGTCGTCGTCGACGGGGGGATATTGCGTCGCCGCGTCGCGTTAGCTATAAATATAAAAAAAGAAGAAGAAGGCGAAGAAAAAAAATAAGCTCCTCGCTCGTTAAACCTTTTTTTTCTTCTTCAATCACTCGGTGATTAGCATTTACAATGGCCGCATCGATTTCTTACGTGCTACGGTGCTTTGATTAATTTTGGTTGTTGTTTTTTTGCGACGCGTCTCGCGAAGCCCGAATAAATTTCGAGCGAGAACGGGTAAACGGCCTCCATTGATCGCTGGTAATATACGTAAACAAGACTCGACACATGATCCGAACTTTGCATAGACTTTTGTAAATAAACGCGCTAGGTCACATCCAAATGCTGCATGGAAAATTATTCGCGGCGCACGTACATATAAAAATTTTTTCGCCATAAAAGTGCATTAGGAGCTCAATGTCGTACGCATACGCAGCCAATGAGATCGAGACCATGGATTTTGATTCACGCCGTCGCGCTGAGCGTGAACAAAAAAACGTGTATGTATACACGATGATTCGATTAAGTAAATTAGCCAATCTCCGGGATTTTAAAATATATGCTGTATATTATAATACATCTACGTGCGCGTCGTTGTGAAATACATATATACAACTGTCTATATCGGCGCAAAACACAAATAGTCAGCGCGTATATTCACATACGCGTTATTACGTCGGAAGATGATCGTTTCGAGAGAGAGAGAGAAAGAGAGACTTTCCCACCTATTATGTTACTTTCTTCAGAAATAGAAATAAGCTCTCTGCGCGCGAGGTGGAATTTATTTTTCGTGCGTGCGTACACATGTGATGTATGTGTATGTGTGCAGCTCCACCGGCTATAATACGGCGCGGTGATTATATACATTTGCGCGCGACACGCCAAGTATAATATAGTATATAGCAAGAGAAAAGAGTGAGAAGTAATTTACTCGCACTTACATCCCCTCGCTTTATATTTTTCTCTCGCGAGCGCTCGCGAGTGTTTTGGAAAATCCTCAAAAAGTCGCGAGCGCATAACATTATACACATAAATGGCCATTGTGGAATTCGTCGAGCGAGTGCGTCCGCCAAAATAAACTTCGCGTAGTATTACTCGATTAAGAGCCAAAAATTTGAGTGTGCTCGCGCGCATCAACAAAAACAACAACAACGACACTTTACGCGTATTTCTTTTTATCGCCGTATTTGCCTGCTTCTCGCGCACCTGTGTCGGATAAACAAAAATTTGGTAATCGAGCGTGACCGAGCGTGATTTATCGCACGGCGACGTTTTAAAAGTTGCGCATGCAGAGCGAAATGCGTTATATAGATGCATTTACGTCGTGGCGATTCTTAAAAAAATTTAAATTTAAATGAGATTGAAAAAGAGTTTTCACGGGTTGCGAAAAGCTCAGTTGCGATGTACATATATGAGGAAGCGTACCCCGCAAGCTCTCTCTGTCATACTTGCCAGAGGCCCGCGCTTTATGCAGAGGCGCACCATAAGACGCCTCACAGTGCATATACAGCGTGTATGTTTGTCGTAGCAGATACTAAAAAAGACGATACTAAAAAAGAGCCTCATCTGACTTTAAATATCTCAGAAACTGACATTTTTCACTTGTGGATTTGAACGGGACATCTAATGGCGGAACTAGAAAGTATACTCGATGCAACTATAACTCATCAAACGATCACATTGGCTTATATCAAAATTCAAATCACATGTAAATATAATAACGTACGAAAATAGCAATCTTCTTATCTGGCTTTCAAGCGAAAACAATTTAACTCGAAATCAGAACAGTGAAGGGTCGATTTAGCGCTGGAGTAAAAAAATGTCCGATTCAATAAAACCATGGCCCGATCTAAAACTTTCTCGTGTAGCTCGAAAACTGAAAACAATTTTACTAATGATGGATTTGTATTAACAACGCAGCCTCCAATCACAGCGATCACGAAAAGCTGCTGCCTACGCAATAACTACTCGTGACTTTTTTGAGAGAAGAAGATTATACTAGCTGTAGGTCGAAGACGCGCCACGATGATAGTTCGAGAGAAAAGACTCACTGGGGAGAGAGAGTGATAAATTGCTCGCTTCGTTTAATTGCCAATGATGTACATGCGTGAGTGAGATTTCTGCAGCAGCAGCAGTTCGCAATCTATGGAGCAAGTGACGTCGAGTCGAGGCGACTTGCCTCGATGATACGTGTCAAAAGGCACGAATTTTTTTCACATAATTGCTCATTGTTCGTTTTTTTCTTCTTCTCTACATTACTCAATCGGATTCTTAATCGATAATTATCAATCTAAACTTTTCTCTCTTTCTTCGATCCTCCTACAACAGAACACCACGACGCCTACGCGATCGTATGTAATACACGCAGCCTGCGCATAATATATAAATGCGATTAGCCCAGCGCCGCTCGGTGCACATAGGCAGTGCAGAAATGATTGGTACCTTACGCCGCATAAACACGAAAAAAAAAAAGAAAACACCGATCGTATCGCGAACTGATAATAGTACTCGCGCGTTATTATCTAGATGCTGCGTAAATATATTCAAGACACGGATTGGGAGGTGTGCAAAATAAGTATCTCAATGCGATCGCCGCCGCCGCCGCGTGGCTAATATGTCTATCTGTATACGCTATATATTGGGACTCGCTCAGCTGGAAATCGAATTTGTATTACAGGGCTCGATAAATAATGTAGAAAATTTCGCAACTATTTTTGCCCACGAGGCATGGAAAAAGAAGAAGAAAAAAATACGACCTCGATTCACTTCGTCCCAGTGAGCTGCGCGCTATATGTGTAGCCTTGATTAGAAGGAAAAAAAATAAAATAAAATCTATGTTAAAAATACTGCGTCGCGACACGGAGAGTTATATACGATGGTTTTCCAGAGAGACGACGATACATTTAATTAAATAGCTCTGCGGAGCTGCATATTTTTAAACTGTCACAGACGGACCTTGCCTATAAAAGTGCATGAATACAGATATAATAAGGACGTATACAATAATCTTTTATATGCGTAAGCACGCGGCTCCGATCGCGAACGACGGTATAAGTACTATACTGAATCGTTATCGTTGGTGTGCCCGAGAAGCGAATAAGCTATATTTTCATTGAATCATCGCCACTCGAGTTTTTTTTCTCTTTCGAACGAGTACACGGTAAATAAAGATATAAAAATTTACGAGTCGCGCTTCGTATTTGGCGTTATAAAAAGTCTGCGCGCGACCATGCCAGTAATATAATATTAGCGAATAAAAATCAATCGTCCGCAGAGCGACTAACCGAAGCGAACGAAACCGTTTTTGAAAAATCGAAAAACGACGTGTAGATGAGGATATTGTATCATTAGTTTATTGTTTGACAGAAAGAAAGCTTACGAGGACCAGACTACTCAAGTTAATACGAATCGAAAACGTATCTCCATAGTAATTTCGAACCGAAGTTCATATTACATGCTTCATCTTTATCACAATTGGCAATAAATGCAATTCGTTTCAGTACGAGTTATCATTGCATTTTGAGATAAAATTCAGCACATGTAGACATTTGTCAGTAACTAGATATAGTTTCCAAGTATATGAAAAACCGAAATGTTCTACGACGCCATTGGTTCAAAAATTTATTTTTTGAGCTTATCACAGATTTTTCTTTTGTACAATATATACGAAACTACAATTTCAAAATCGGATAATATTTAAATAATATCAGTCGATAAAAATCAATCAATCAGAAAAATTTAAACAAAAATTTCCTCCCCGTGCGCGAGTAGCTCCATTTTTTTCTCTTTTTTTTCTGCATAATTGGCGCGAGTAGTGCAGTGTGTACTACTGCGCCGCGCGCGTGTGTGCGTTCGCGATCGTTTCTAGATCAAAGAGGGAAAATCACATAGTTTCGAGTGAAGAAAATTATGGCTCTGAAAACGTCGTCGTCGTCGTGCATTGCAGCGAGCGCAGGCAAAATAAACGGCTCGTTCTGCGTTATTAGCACGACCATATAGCTCTGTGCATGCGAGAGAGCATACACACACATACACACAGACACGCACGTGGCACGAGCAGTAGGAGGAAGTAACCGATATTTTTCGCAATCATTAAAATCATTCGGCCAAATCTTCGCGCGGACTGCAGCTGTATCGTATATTATAATAAACATTCGGTTACATGTAGGTACTATAACACGCACACGTGTGAATAAATTCACGCGCGCGCGCGTAAACTCGATCGAGCTCGATCCCCATATATACTGATGTGTGTATTTGTTATGAATTCTGCAACTCCGATTCGCTCTTTGAATCGGCTATCGTCAGATAGAGTGTGGTCAGCGGCAATTGGTAATGGGAAAGAAAATGATTTGTACACACTGCACTTAATTTTAAGAAAGTGAAATATACTCGCGTCTTTTATTTGTACTTGTGGAGATTATAAATGTGAAATAAGCGTCGCTCGCAGGTTGAGTCTTTGCTCGAGGTCTTGCCTCTCTCAGCGTCACAGCCGAACTGAACTGCTCGCGGTCACAAGGGGTCGCGCTGTACGCCAGTTGCGACAAAGCAATTTTGGAGCACTCACACACACATACAGAGCCTTGCGGCCGACGCCTGCTTAAACACACGCAAACA
>CACVKI010139615.1:0-22554 GCA_902732785.1 Trichogramma evanescens | reverse complement strand
ACAGAAAAAATGCGAATACTTCTAGTGTCGGGCCCGTCGCCACAAGTGTGGGCTAGACGAGGGCTGGAGACAGAGAGAGTGCGGTCCTTTGACTCCTGTCAAGCCCGAAGGCTCTTGACCGCTTTCTTTTTCTCCCTCTTTGCCGCTGTCCGAAGATGGGAGAGATCAACCGGCGCGCTCTCAGCGGCCGGGCTCGCTGGGCGCGAGGCCCAGCTGACGGCGCGACCGGCGAGTGTTCGGTGGCGAGCTTTGAGGCGCCACATATACATGAGAGTAAAACAGCGAAGCAAGGACTTTTCGTGGCAGCGACGGTAGGTTCGATGAATACGTATGCATGTGTATTAGGGTGCCCCTTATTTCCCAAACACCTGTCATTGTATCTTTTTTTGTTTAAAGAATTGTAACTTTTTAACGAAGCATCAAATCTTAAATTTGAGCCCGGATTCTGATAGGGCATTAAAACATAAAATTGTGTCTTTCCAAGGTTCAAAACATGGAAAAAAATCGCATCGATCGCGAATGAAAAATTTCGTCACTTTGGATAAAGAAATTTCGTATTGTTTGAAAATGGGAATTTTTTCATTTTTCGAGCCTTGAAAAAACTTGTAAAATTTAATTTTTGCAAATCCGAGTTCAAATTTGAGATTCAATGGGTAGTTAAAAAGTTATGATCGTTTGAACAAAAAAAAAACGCAAAAATCTGAGCGAAACATAGAAAAATTTTACATTTATAAGGGGTATTAAAAGGGTGTAAAATACTCAACCTCAAATTTTTTCAAGATTTTTAGAAACAATTTTCCAATTTCCAGAAAATTTGTGAAATCTAATTTCCAAAAATTCTGAAAAAATTTGAGGGCGTTCTTTGAATTGTTCAGAGACTTGTTTTTTCTTTAAATTTTTTCTCTTAACTCAATTGTTTTTGAGTAAAATATTATACATTCTCACCCATACACGAGAAAAAAGTACGCATGTGACAAATGCAAAAGGAAATTTTCAGTTTCGAAGTCGTTTGCGTTGACACCAAGTATCAGTACACAAAAGCTTCAAAGATTTGGTATGCGACACGGGCGATAAAAAATGTGTAAAAAAATCAAATTTGTTTATGCATCGAAAATTGGCTCACAAATGTCATGAAGACTACTCATGCAACAAGTGCGAGAAGAAATTTGAAAATAAATTAAATTTAACAAATCATAAAAAAATATTCCATGAAGTTTTCAAAGATTACTTATGCGAAGATGTTTTTTCTTGCACATAAAGACAGTACACGAAGATCGCAAAGATAACGCATCTGACAAATATGAAAAAAAATTCGGGGTTCAAAGCAATTTGATAAAACACCAAAAAATGTTTCACGGAAGTCGCAAAGATTTGGCCTTTAAAGTCCATAAAAAGATCTTCAAGTTATATTGCTGCTAGGGTTCTCCTGAACCATTTTCGTCCTCCTTTCACTCGGATGTTAAGGGCTCCGGTTACGTTTCCATGCCAGGAAGAGTTGAATCGAGATATAATCAGGATTTGGTTTTTTGTTTGTGACAGTGGCGGTTCCGGGCTTGGATTTTTAGAGCTGACTTAAAATCTAATGCTCATTGAAATAGTTTTAAGGTTCAAGCTGGCAAGCAGACAGAATGGCTTATGGTCCGAACTCGCTACAAGTGTTGGCTCAAGATCTGTTGCTAATTGTGGAGTTGACTCAAGATCCGACTCAAGATTAAGGTCAAATCTAGCTTCGTAATTAAGATTCTCATCGAAAAGTCTGGAAGCTGGGGTAATGTCCTTGGCAGCGTTTAGATGGACCAGCCCATCACTACCGGCGTCTTTACCATTTTAGTTGTGACGCTCTTGATTGACAGTGTGAGGACGTACTTATGGAAATGATAGCTAGGGCAGTGCCAGCACGTTGGAAAGTTCTTCTCCGTCTTTTGAGTACCCTTCTGGTGTTGATCTCTGACTTTTACTTTGGAAGTATGCTGCTTCTCGTCGTTTTTGTCATGCTAAAGCATATATTTCCTTTGTAAGAAAGTTCCTTCACTTCCTTTCTCGCCTTGAGTTGCGCCACAGAGTTTGGCCGCTTGAGAACTTTTTAAGGGTTGAACATCATACTGAGCCTTTAAGAGTTCTAAAAATCTTGCATATGTTAGGCCCATGAATTTGTAGCACTGCCACCATTTTTCGGCTGATCCCCTCAATTCCTTTTCCAGGACTGAGAGTTCCTGTTCACCAGGGACTTGTAGAGCCGTGCAATACTCATCACATTTCGTCAGATAGCCTTTGTATTCGGACAGTGATGGACGATGAGCCATCAGAGCTTGAGTGAAAGCCTCCCAATTTTTTAGTGCTGGAGGTACTTGGTTAGCCATCTCAAGGTGTAGAGAATTGATCTGCTCATCAGTGACTTTGGATCTGCTTATGCATCTCTTATTTTGGGTTACGGAGATGGTGGGAGAGATCCCCTTCCTATCTGCTATGGTGACGAAGTGGGTGCCACTGATTTTTTTACCACTACCAGATCGATGGCTCTTAGCAGCAAGATGCTAGTTCACAGACCAGAGCAGCATCACGCCAGTTCAAAATCTATTCGGTAAGCTGCTACTTCGGCGCGCCGTTCGGTAAGCTGCTACTTCAGAGCGCCATTCGGCAAGATGCTACTTCCTGGCCGCGTTCTGCAAGATGTTACTTCGAGGCCGCGTTCTGCACGATGCTACTTCGGAGCCTTGTATGATCGTGTATTCTGCGGTTATGTTTACTTTCATCATGTGTCGCGTGCTCGTGTAAAATAATACATCATGATTGATGCAAATAATTGTTAAAATTTGTACTCGTGGGGTGCAGTGTCAAACCTAAAAATATCATTATGGATACACTAAAAACTACAATTTCACCAACCTATTGTTGGCATGCGTTTGGCCACATCAAACATCTGTTATTATAAAAAGAAACTTAAAACTTTGCTATTACTTCCAAGGCCTGAAAATCCAAGCTAGCTTCATTTAGACAGTAAGAAATTAATTTTATTTTTCAACAAACATTCAAAACATGTTGAACGTCAAATTTTTCATTTACCGACTGTTTTACTAGTAATAGTAATAGTAGCAGTAATAGTAATTGTAAATTCTTTGTAAAAGAAAGAAAATAAAGCCCACAAAACAGTTAATAGCAGTGAGCCACAGTTAGATTCAAAATCGAGTGTTATCATTTATATGATGATATTATCATCAAGGAATTTATTATTACAAATGATACGAGAGTTAGAGGATTATCTGATAACTTACTATGTACAATAAATTAACTAACTGCATTGCAGCAAAAAATCTTGAATTTAATACAGATTTGATGTGAAATCAGACATGAAAAATAAAGCAATCGATACTTCATTTTATTTAAGATGCTTTTACATAAAATATTTGTTGAAACTTAATGTACGTTGTGTATATGTGTGTTGAGAGATAAAAGCGATAGCAAGCCTAGAAAAAAGGCTTGGAAAATTAGCTTGTGTATTGCGTGCTAGCGGGTTTTCTCACCCTCTTATTCTTCCTCTGCTCTCTACCCTATCCCCCTCTTTTTCTCTTTCTCTTTGTATGCTAACGGATCTCCGCCGATTTTTTCTACTACTTTTCTTTCTTCTTTTGATTTTCTCTCTCTCTATCTTTCTCCAGCTTGCGAGAGTTTAATGAAAGTCGTTCGTCAAAAAAAGAGAATCAAACAGTTTACAGTTAGGGAGATCCACGAGAGAAAAGAGAGCGAAAGAGAAAAAAAGTGTATAGGAAAATAAGGAAGGGTGAGAATGGAAGGGTTATGTACGGGAGTTGAGCCAGGGCATTGATTCGTTCGTGGAAGTCTCGATATTAACGAGAATGAAAATGCGTACTCTGTAGTTACTTCTAACTTTTTCAATTTCACGTACTAATCAGTACACTTTAAACTTGCCTGATCATTCAAGGGCTGTACATAAAAATACTTTTGTCATTTTTACTCGATACTATGAATTATTTCAGAACGACAGCACGTTCAAAGTATAATAAATTCACATTTGATAGGATCAGTTTTATTTGTGCAATTCATACGTTCTATAACGATTTGATGCGCTTGCATATAATAAATAAAATAATAAAAACAACTTTTTAGAGTTTATAAGCGTAAGAGAAGTAATCTCTCGTTATTTTCTCGTTGTACTTTTTCAGTTTTTTTACGTTCTCCTTTAACGAAAGTACTGCATGTCGTTGACCCTGCCATCACCGCCGCTTTTGTGGAAAACTTTAGGATATTCAAGCCGTAAGATTTCTTGCTGACTCCTCGCGAAGAAAAGCAAAAAAGGCTATGTGTAGCCCAAGCCTTCAATTACTTTAGCGGACGAGGGATGGGTGCGCGTTCAGGACCACTATGTTTCAGCTGCTATGCTATGTGAGGCCGCGCGAGTGCTCGCACATAAACTCGGCGTATAACAATAATGAGAAAAACACGATGTTTTTCGCGAAACTCGAGCTGAGACAATTTTTTTTACACTTCGTTTGGTCACGGCCCTCGTGTATAGCGAACGTGTACCATATTTTTTCCTTTTACTTTTTTTTTTCGTTTTTCGCATGCGTGTCTACCTATTAAGGCGAGTATGGCTTGCTCATTCTTAAAATTCGCTGCCACTGTCTCGCTGTTGCTCCGCACGAGAATTTGTGGCTTTTAAAATTACACAACAAAGAAATCTTTGTTTTTCCTAATGGCTTTCACTAGCGTAAAGTTGAATTTTCGAAACAGCGCTACTGAAGATTTTAGAGACCTTTGTAACGCAAGAAAATGTAATTACTTTTTTCTTTTTTTCTAACCGTTCTAATTTAAATATATTTCAATCAATTCCCTTTCTGAAATTTGCCTCAAACCTATTTAATAGAAAAATCACACTGAAGAAAAAAACCAACTTTGTTTCATCAAAACACAAAAACAAGTTGAACGAAGCGATATAGTGAGAAACTTCTATAAATAAACTCATCTACGAACACACAACATAAAGACGAACAATAAAATTGTGTCAACTACAAGTTCATTAATTTTTAGCAAGCAGTCTTTGAATACGTCCAAAATATCCATTCTTCAATTAACCATGACCAGTAATTTATGCAAAAGGCACATATGTATATGCAGTGCCATCGACGCCATCTTTATCATCATCATCATCATCGTTGTCATCGTCATGACTACAAATGTTCTCATAAAACTTTCTACGTACATACTATATATATATATATGTAGACATATTTGCACGTGCGCACATGTATACACACGCACACATACAAAGCTAAGTTCTTGAAAAAAAAATTGCGCGCTCTTGCTCATATACCCCCTTGAAAAGTGCTGCTCCCCAACAAACTACGAATGTACAGTGCTGCGTATGCGTGTATACAGGCACCCACACAGTTGCGCTCTCTCACACGCATTGCTGGATTTTATAAAGAGTCGAGTCAAGTCGAGTCATTAAACTCTAGAATCCTTACGGCATGGCGACTGTATGCATAGGCATAGGAGGAGCTGCGCGAGTATCGTTCAGCGTCGTCGACGTCGTCGTCGCACCTCGTCGTGGCGCGTTGCTATACATAAATCAGTGCGCGCGACGATGAGGATTTCGCTAGAACGGCGATAATACGCCAAAGACTAGGTCAGCGCCAGGTACAGGACAGCCACGGGGAAAGAACGAGAGGCTTAAACTAGCAAGGGCCGCGTGCTACAGTTGTATGTCCTCGTCGTCGGCGCGTCTTCGTGTCTACTGGTGCGTCTCGACAAGGCGATCGTCAACGCACTCCGTATATATATATCACGATGTACTACGTGCGCGCATACTACGACCCATGTGTTGACGCTTACGAGTTGTTGTTGCGCACCGACGTCCTTTTTTCTTCTCTTCCGCACCGTCTCCTTTTGCCCTTGTGCGGCCGACGGAGCTGTTGTGTGTCTCGTCGCTGCGACGCTTTTCCGTCTGGTCGTGTTGTAGCTTCGTCGCACGCACTCACACACGCATACACACCGACACGCAGCCGAGTACGGTAAACGTTACACGCGTTTGTTGTTGGAGGCAGACGAGTAAGAGGCGAGTCGTTGGACGAGCTACGCGACTCGTTGCCGCGACGGCCACTGATCGGCTCGTTAGGATCAAGTGCAAGGAAACTACCCGGCGCTGCCTCAATGGTCATCTCTTTCACACGTTCATTCAACCAACTCGTATATGACAATATAGAGAGGCAATGACCATTGAGTGTTTCGAGTCAATGTATTTTGAAATAATCATTGATCTTTCAGAATGTAAGTTAGTGTAAAACTGAGAGAGAGAAAAAGTACATCGCGAAGTGGTGCGCACGTAGTAGAGGTAGGAAAGTCTGAAGCACTTGTAGCTGCGAGCAAGTAGCGTGTCAGCAAATCGAATAAAACTACTTGCGAGCTCGCGCGAGGCAAGCTGCAGCTGGGCGAGGAAGTACGAGTCGTAAAAATACCTTTAGTCGTATGCGCGCGCGAGCTTACCAAGTCATGCTGCGAACTGCTGCGGGTTTACTTCAGCAAGTGTTTTCTCTCTCTCTCTCTCTCTCTCTCTTCTTGTTCGCTCCCTTTCCTTGCTTTTCACGACTTGTTTGAATATGTAAATTCAAACTAATACCTTTGACAATATAGCTAGGAGAGAACAAGATACTAGCGTGACTCAAACATAGTACATCACTTGTAAAACAACTGTTGGAACAATTATCCCGCAATGCTGTTTCATTCAATAGATTGATTTAATTTTATCGACTCGATAATTTTCATGTTTTATGATTGCTTTTTCCAACATATTATATGAATAAACAGTCAAGAAAAAAGTGGCTTCGTCGAGATACACGTAACCATCTTCTATAAAATGAAAGTGTGTCGAAGCAAAGATAGTACGTTCATCCGACTGATTAATTTTTAATGTTCGATTAATTATTAGAAAAAAAAATTTTTATCGAGTAGATACATATTGACGCAAGAAAAGCTCATGTTCAAAACAGCAGGATTGAAAGAAATTAGCGCCGATAAAAAGGCAAAAGCAGGTTTCTTATAGCGTACACGCGCAATTTACGCGCATGTGCACACTCGGCACAGATGCAAATACGGGGAAAATAAAACCTGCGAGCAAAAAAAACATGAAAAACAGCAACTCTGCGGCATCGAGAAGAGGGAGCTTGCAGCGAGAGCAAAGGAAAAGACAGCAACACTCGAGTCCGGAAGTAAGAATACGCAGCGCAGGCCCGAGATAGTGTCTGCCTGGTTTGATACTAAGTCAGGCATCGCATTAGTTAATAAAACGTCGCCGCTCTGCGGAGATATGTGCGCGGCTTTAGCTGGTCAATGCAGCGTGACGCGCTGCACTTCAACGAGAAAAGCTCTCGGACTCTCACACGACCCTATCCCTATCCTCTCTCTTGTCTTACCTTTTTTTTCTATGCCACACCACTCGGACACTGTGCGCTAGTGTAAGCCTATCCTGCTTGCAAGTATGCAAGTATACAAACACCCACACATACACACTTAATCTATTTTTATTTTTAGTACAGAGAGAAGGCGAGCTTTTGCGCGCGATCCTATAGGTGCACACGCTAGAAGAGCCTCGCGATAGCTGCAGATTCCGCGGAGGATTTCGATCCTTTTATCTTCTCGTGCTTCGTGTACACGCACGCGTCCGTGTGTGTTTCTATGCATGTTTCTGTGAGAGAGTGAGAGCTTGTGTATATATACGCGCGTTGCTTATGTGAGCGCACGCGACTGAAAAACTCTCGAGGGCATCGCTCAATGATGACGACGATGATCATGATGATGATGACGACGAGGGACGCGTATTATAGAGCACGAGAAAAATATCAAGCTGAAATTTTTTTCTATCAACTCTCCCTCTTGTATGTCCATGTGTGTGAATTTTTTTAATTAATCACGTACTCGATTGACGCATTTTAAGTATATATTTTTATTCATAATATCATTCTTTTTATTTACATGCACATTTTTTTAAATTTTTTCGCAAAGTCAAAATTCAATATAAGAAAATCGCAAATGGATTAATTTAATTATTTTAACATTTATGTTTATGCTTATAGCTTAATACACAATAAATCATCCACACTAATGATATTTGCAAAAAATAAGACGATTTTCACCTTTGGTATTTATAAATAACTCAAGCATTTGAAATAAATATTCATTAAATGAAATCATAATTTTTTTCACTGAGTTTCACAGAATATGCGGAAGTAACCCTCAAACTTTTCAGAATTTTCATTATTTGATCGTAAAAAAAGTTTATACAAAAATTTTATAGATGTTTGTTGCATTGTTGTTTAATGAAATAGTAAACAATTTCTTTTTATCAATTGGATGAACAAATTCTAAAAAGAATGAAAACATTTAATATAATTTTCTGTAAAGTTTAAAGAAAGCTTAACGCGTACATAGACTTTTTTGAAGCATTACATGTTAATGATAAAATATGAATGAATTGAAAATAGAAAAAGATAAAAA
Organism: Trichogramma evanescens; assembly: GCA_902732785.1. Lineage (NCBI taxonomy): Eukaryota > Metazoa > Arthropoda > Insecta > Hymenoptera > Trichogrammatidae > Trichogramma > Trichogramma evanescens. The sequence continues at coordinate 14,046 of CACVKI010139615.1, read as the reverse complement.
TATTGAATTAATTCATTTTGTAAATTTAAACCTGTAAATGTGTAAATATTTGTTATGATTTCAGTACCCAACATTGGCAAAGTAATGATTTCTTGACGCTGCTTTGTTATTATAAGGTCAGTTTTTTGATTCAGTAGTCGTTTGAGCATTGTGAGATTTTTTAATGTGTACGATTAAATTAAAAATAATCACCCTTGAAAAATGTAAATAACTATCCAGAAATACTTACTACTACGTTAATTCTGTTGCCAAATAAGTTTTTTTAAAACTTTACAGGGCAATTTCGGCCAAAGTGATTTTCCTTTATTATCGCTAGCTCACGCTGTATAGTAAATCTGCTAAAACTTAAGGCATGAGCGCAGAGCAGCGGCAGCAGGAGAAGCAGTGTCGTCGGCCTTGAGGGCGCACGCCGGTGCGTGTGGGTGTACGCTTGTATGCTGCACGAGGTCGACGACCGGCCAGGGGTGGCTTCACTTCCTCGCGCCATCGCATATCACTTAATCCACGCACTGTGTGTGCCGCACACATCATCATCATCATCATCATCATCATCATCATTCAACATTGTCGTTTTGCAGAGAATAGTCAAGTTAGACCCGTGTGTTTCTTAATTTATACGTATTTACACATATGTATATATGTTTGGTCGAGCGTCAGTCATTCGTTGCAGTCATCGGGCGAATTTCACTTTCTCGACGTTCGCATTTTTTTTATTCGCTCGCGCGCGCATATATGTGTAGGCTGGATGTGCGAGTGTAGGCGTGCGCGAGCGTACGTATGTACACGAGCTTTTCCACTTGAAGCTTGCGCTTGTATGCACGGGGTATGTACTTGAGCTTCACAATACTGAGTTGCAGTAGTTTGCCCGTACTCGAGCGAATGAGAGAAAGAGAAGGCATACATATGCATTTGCAGGCAAACGCAGGGATACTACTACTGCACATAGGCAAGCATAAGTGCCCTATGAGATTGGCATAGTGTTCGAGCTTATATATATGGTGCATCAGTATGTGTACGTATGTGTACACGTAAGCTCCTGGCTCCTTGCGCACATACGGGGGCACACATGCTATTTTAATTTTTCTCTTATGATTTCTTGCTTTTAGTCCTTATTCTTTTATAATTACTGCTTGGAAAAAGTGAAAGTTTCCTAATCTCCAGCTATGTTGATTGATAAACGATTTTTGCCATAATTCTGTCGGAATTAATCTTTTAGCGGGATAATTTATTTTGAAAAAATAAATTACTCTTGTAAAAAGTGGTAAAAGTTTTCGTAATTAAAAATAATCAGCCATTTAACGCGAAAGAAAATAATTTTCAAAATATTACCATCGCTGAGTTCCCAAGCAGCTCGTAATCTATTGAATTGCCGTTAAATTTTTCCGAAAACTCTCACTTTCATTCTCCATCAATTTGATTGTAGAACTTTGAGATTGGTTGTAAACTAAAAGAAAAATATCTCGTGAATTGGTGAGTGCAAAAAAACTGCAGTGACGTAGTAAAAGTAGAAGAGAAAACGCTCAAAACAACAGTAGTAGCACCAGTTACCACACGAAGAATACGTAAATTTGAGAGATTTAGAGAATGAGAGAGATAAAGATGGAAAAAGAAGATAAAAGTATGAAGAGAGCAAGGTACCATACACGCGCGCGGCTATCCGCTACTTTGACTCCCTGTATGTGCGTATATATCCTCAGTCCACACGCGCACACACTCACTCACTCATTCTTATAGACGCACAGTGCACGTACGTTAGATACAAACACTATGGGCACAAAAAGGGTATATAATGCAAAGAGAGGGAGGGAGAGAGAGAAAGAAGTTGAAGGAGTAAAAAGAGAACCTACACAGAGTCACGCACATGCACAGATAGAGGCAGAGAAAGATACATTTACAGAGTTCTGATCCATCCCCGTGACTGACTAAGCGCAAGCGATTGAAGCCGGCCGTGTTGTATGCATACGTACGCCTGACTGATATACAAAAGAGAATATGTGGGAGAGAGAGCGCAGATTAATCGCGTCTTGTTGGCGTATAACTAGCTCATAGTTGTATAGGTGAAAAAGCGAAGAAAAAATTTGCACCGCTCGAGGACGCCCCTTTACTAGCCGAGAGTGAGGGAGAAAATCTCTCCGGTATATTTTATATAGTACGCACATATACACATAATTAACCATGTATGTGCATATATGGGCTTCGACGCTCCGACACAGACGCTTTCCTTTGACGTTTGAAATATCAATATAATAAATACCTCGATGAGAATACGATGATTATACGGAGGCATTTGTCGCTTCTGTCGAACCTGCAGTATAGCGTTCTAAGCTTGACTAATTGAAGTAGACTCGTGGGAAATTTCAATTTTTATTATTTTGACACGAGGTTGAATCGATTCATACCGACGAAACGAATAAGCACCGAATTCTTAGATAATTTGGAAAAAACTTTTTTTCGTGCATAAGAAAATGACTTTGAGAGAAGGACGTTGGGAGAGGAAGAGGGTAAGAACATTAGAGTATTGTAGCACATCATCATAGCAAAGCTGCAAAGTAAATGTATCGCAGCACCTAAATGGTACGCAATAACAGTATGAGGGGAGGGAAGCTGGAAACTGCGGGTATTACAAGTATATATAATACTTGCATACTTATATGTATATGCGAACGGTGAACTGGCCACACGGCCACGACTATGGGCAGGTTGGAGGTTGAGTCGGCGCTTGGTCCAGTAGTGGCGTTCTGAGCTCATCAGTATTTAGCGCAAAAGAGAAGAAGAGGAGGACGACGAAGCAACTCGGTGGAATATAGAATTTTTCTCCTGAGCGGACGCTGTAGATCCTCGGCTCCTTTTACTCGCAGCTATGCTCGGCCCCATCCCCCAATCGATCGTCACCGCCGTTTTTTTTCTCTCTCTCTCTCTCTCTCTTGCTCTCTTTCGTTGCCCAGGTTCTATACCTCTGGTCTCCTCCTTCTCCTCCCATGGCCTCGCTCGCTGAAACGAATAAGAAAAAGAAAATGTAGCTCGAGTGTCGTCGTACGCCCCCATCCTCTTACCCGAGCACGCTGCTCTAGCTGTAGCGGCGGCAGCGGCAGCTCATGGGGAAAAGATCTGCGGTTGACGGTTTATTTTGCGCGCCGAGGAAAATGCCGCTGCCGCCACCGCCACTGCCGCTGTGCCGCGGGTATGAGAGAAAAAGCGAACGAACGAGAGTGGGCTAGCGAGCGAGCAGGGGAAAATTGCAAATATCGGCGTTCGATTAAAAATTCTCCAAGAACCACGAGCAGAAGTGTGGCGTGGAATGGGTTGGATGAAGAAAAGATTATGCAGAGAGAGAGAGAGAGAGAGAGAGAGAGAGAGAGAGAGAGAGAGAGAGTAAAGCGACAACGGAGAGAGCTGGCACAGGGGCAGCTGAGAGGGAGAGGGTTCGTGACCCTTTGGCAAGTAATAATTGCGCGCAATTACCGGAGCCGCCCCGGCTTCAGCGACATCTACGACGACCAGCGAATGAACGCCACGGGGGTGAGGAGCAAAATAAAAAGATATAAACCACTCTCATCCTAACTCTGCTTTACTTTCTCTCTCTTTCTCTCGCGCGCTTCTACTTTTGTATGTGTATTGGTAAATCAGGCGATCTATGTGTGCGCGTGTGCTCAAAACTTCTCGCATTCTCGGAATATGCGGAAAATATGAGAAAAATCGACGTGGCTAGATTTTCATTGAATTCGTTTGATGCAAAATACTGTCGCACGTATTTTATGACTTTAAAATGTATCGCTCTTATACCCGTCCCATGCGAGCCGCGAGCTTGCGAGATTATCGAGCAGCTACGTATCATATAGTACTTTTTCTTTAAATAATCAATCAATGTACTTGCTAAATGCTGCACCTTCCATTCTTTATGCGTAATTATCAAGTTTCACTTTATCGTGAAATACGTGTTTTTTGTTGTTTGCGGCGCGCGAACTGTACGGAAGGCACTGGAAGGTGAGCATCGATTGCAATTATACAGATGAAGTTTGCTTCTAACGCGCACAACTTGCTACAAATTTACGCTAATTGCTATCGAACTCACTGCATATCAGAGTGGCACTCATTTCCCAAGTTGCTTAGAATTCTACTTCCTTGTTTTTTATCGATAATTTATAGTGAAAAATCATGACCCAACTCATAAAAGATCCCAAAAAATTATAAGTGGTGCCAGTGGTCGATAAGGTCATTTACATAACTCAATTAAATCTTAAAAAATGTCTGAAAAACTCACACTTATTCTTTGAATTATTAAAAAATCGTTTCGTTCCTGGTTTTTTGTTAAAGTCTTTTGTAATCGAAGTAGAAAATTGTTTAGATTAAAAACTTTTTTTATGCGATCTCGAATTTTTGGAAAATATTTTTGTGTGGCGTAGTTATTATAATAAACTATCGTTAAAAATCAAAGCTGCGGAATTCTAAGCACTTTGAGTAGTAACAATTGATTTCAGCAGATGTTTTTATATCACTGATTGACAAATGTTGTTTTTACTCCTTTATCATTGAATATATTGCGTATCATAAAGCCTACAAATGAATTACAAATTTGTTTGACAATTGTGGATACGTCGAACCAAAAGCTGGCTCATGTGTCATTGTCGCATTATTCAGTAGTGAACCTTCCTCAAATGATGGTAAGAGTCGAGCGCGCCCTATCTCGTTTTTCTCTTTACATGTGCAACTAAGGGCTACGAGCCCTGTACGTATTTATGTGCGTTGTGTGTGTGCCATTGCGCAATAGTGCATTTCCCACTCGATCAGCCCTTACACGCGTTACTGCACTTCAAAAAGCGAAAAAACTACAAAAGCCGGTGAAAAGAGGCAACGAAAGAGAGGGGAGTGAGGGAGGAAAAAAGAGGGACAGTAGTCTTTCTTTCTCTCTCCCTGCGAGCGATAAACATATGAGCAAAAAGGCCCACTCAAACTACGAACTGCCGTGTAGTTGTGTAAGTACATTTATTCAGTCATTTTCATCGTGGCTGAAGGAACAGCCAAGTGTTTGTAACCGCTCAGAAGCTCGCACACTAGCGAGTCACATTCACTGCTCTTGAACGCATATAGTAGCTAGTCAGTACAATTACACGGCTCGTGGCTGCTTTTCAGCCTATATGGAGTTCCACCCTTCGCACAAGTTTTCCTCCTCATCCTCCTACTGCTGCTGCAGTGGCGTAGAGTATACGAGCCGATGATGACGGCCCGACGACGACGATGATCGAAGCTCGCATCATTGGATGCCCATAATGACGATGGCCGACGAACTGCACTGTGCACTGCAACGCGAACCGCTGCGCCTGTGGTTAAGCAACATTGCCACGCGTCACCTATAAGATGGCTGTATAATTACGGCGTATTCTTACGTCCAGGCTAAAATTATCTTTACTTTATATAAACCTTGACCCATGAGAATAGCCAAACTCACTTTGTTGTATTTATGCAAAACTAAAAACTTATATTCATTACATTCATAGAAATTAACTATGTATTTAACTACAATGTTTTTAAAACTGTAGACTCCAGTAATTAAAGTTTATCCAAAACGGAGATAAAATTTTTCTGATTGTTTGTAGTTAAAAAATTAATGAAATAATTAATTGTGAAAATATCTCTCCGAGTCTTGACTTTCATGACGAAGAGGTGCATCGCGATTTTGCTATAAAAGCCCAGCTAATAATCGATGAAAAAACTTATACCGTAAAAATCTGTGGTTTGTTACAACTAAAATAACACTCATACAATATACAAAACGTTTTAAAAAAATGATATTTGACGGAGCGTTTGATTTATTTAAAAAAATGTTAAGGGCTCTCTCATGAAATGTGTAAAAATGAGATATATCCTAGTAAATGGATAAGGACACTATGCATCCAATGATCTGTTTATTTATATCAGCTCGTTCATGCGCAGCGTCGCTATGTTTATAATATCTCGATGGATTTTACCTCGAAGTAAAGCGCTTTTTAATATTGACCTTATGGGATGGCCACTGATAATGAGTATTCATTATAGAGCGTTTATTATCAAACAATAATTTTTGACGATATAGTGATATAAAAGGTCCATCGAAAAAGCCTACGCCCATCCACCTCGAGCCGATACTGGTGATCGGTGTGGCTGTTTTACCAAGTTTGTGAACGAACTTTGTGATTAGACTGATTTCAGTCTGATTTCAGGGTTCGTTCACGAAATTCGGAAAATTGACGCACCGACCGCTACTATCGGCTTAAAGCGGATATCTCTATTAGTATTGCAAGCGAGTGTTTACGTTTTAAAAAATTCGACTAACTGGAGGGTTATGGATTCTCTGTAATTGCTTCAAATATAATATTTTTGAAAAAGTGGTTCAAGCGCGATAGCACCAGATAATTTTCAAAAGAAACACCTATAGACATTGCGAAGTCGATTAAGTTTGGGGTCTGATACAGTTTCGTTAGTCAATATTTCGGTTCTCTTGGGGTTATGACTTTTATACATGTCAACGCTTTTAACAAAAGTAGTTCGCTTGCGTTACGTAGAGAATTTTTCTTTTTGTATAGAAATCTGCTACTCTTTGTAATTTTTTTTTGTTATTGAACTAATCTGATAACAGTGTTAAAAAATAAGTACAAAAATTTAACAAGAAAAAATTTAAAAATACATATTATATACGATGTGTTCGATGTTGACATAAATTAGAACATGTATGCTAGAATATGTACTTATTATTGAAGGCCAAGAAAAACTGTACGTGAAGCCAAATTTAAAGGCCTACAACTACGTGAAAGCGTGTCTTCAAGTTCGCCTCGGGCCTTACATTTCGCCCCTCGATCTTAAAAGTATTATTACGCGGAATGATACCACAATTCTTCGTCGCTGTATCGTTTACTCCTTTTATTTTTTTATATTTAATGGAAGGGTTTTAAATGGTGTACAGTGTAAAGAGTGTTTTTTATAATGTCCTGAGCATAGCTAACACGCACGCGTGATCGCTTTTACGATGTTTAAACCGCTTGAATTATGCAAATTGCGCGCGCGTTGCCCCGTGCGCAGCAAACTCGACGCTGCAGCACACAAGGTAGCTCACTGAGCAGACCAGGTGTGCACCTATATATATGAATACGTAGTTCCGAAGTAGTTAAAAAAGTCTACGTGTTATTTGCTTTTCCAAATAAAAAAACAGAACAATCAGTGTAGTTTGGCTTTCTCGAAAATTTTTTTGACAATTACATCCACTTTAAAAATTGACCCTCACTAGAAAAGAGTGATAAGTGTTTCATGCAGCTCTTTGCCCACCTCTAATATCATCATTGCACTAAAAAAAGTTTTGCGTTATAACCAGCAAGCTGCATTACATACAAGCAAAATTACGTGTTCCACGAGCGTTGTGATTTATGCGGGTCCCTGTGTAAGAGCAACAAAAATATGTGTGCGCTTTTTGTGACCCTATAATAGGTAAGCACTCGCGATCTTTGTGCGCATTTCGTGCAATGTGTGTGCTTTATAAATCACGCGACGAATCGCCTGGGCTTTATCGGTGCTGTTGCTCTTATTAGCTAGCTTCGTGTGCTAAGCAATGCACTCGTTAGAAAAATAGGGGGCTCCAGTATATATTGCGAGGCGAATTCGCTACGACCGAGAGATTTTTTAATCGCGTGCGCAAAACCAACTTTGGTCTTTCGACTACTCCATGGCGCGCGAAGCAGACCGAAACTAGATCTACTGTGCCGCTGCCATGTGCTTGATTTCGACTAAGCACATTAGCTTACATGAGATCTTGCTGCGCGCCTGCAATCTTAATTTTGCCAAATGAATTACGTAATAATTAAGCAACGACTAAGGCCAGTCGTGCTGCCGTCGCTAATAGACTTATCTATTTCATTATACGCACCTTTTCGGTACAGTATTTTGACTTGTATACGAGCCTAAATTATGCCGACTGCATTCGTTTCCTTGGAGCTCGAAAACGTCTCAATTTCACACCGAGGTGCAAGATTCAGCTGATTTCCCACATTTTGATAAAGCAATCGTAGCCATGCTCGCCGAGATATTTTCGCACGGCATATTTTTCTCTTTTGAGTCACAACTATTTGCCTGCAGAAGTGCTGCTAATTGGTATAGTGGGTTTCTATTTATGCGATGTCTTGCTCGTGATTATGAAAAGTACACGTGCAAATGGAATATCATAGCTCGTTCAAGCCTCGACCGAATCAATTGGTGCAAATCAACGTTTTTCACGAGGCATATCCAAACTACTGACGTCTAATTATTGAATTTGCGCACGTTGGGAGCCTTTAGAGTTATTATTGAATAGAAAGAGATCAATTGGAAAATGTCAAATGAAACACTCGATGCTTTCATTGAGCGTGCTTTGAATCGTTACATCATTACGTACGCGCAAGATCATTAAAGTTGTTACATTAGGAGGAGTCTCGATCGGCTCGGTTACAATAAAGTGACAGAAGAGCGAAATAATCTCTCATTATACATCAGCCCATTAGGTAAAGAAATGTGATTGAGTTTTATACTCGAATCGCTTCACCCTCGGCAAGTTTAGCCATATCTGGTTTCAATAATTTCAACAGTTATCTTTGTAACTAATCTTTCAGCATGTGTGTAGCCTCTATGAGTGTCCAAAGCTTGACTAGACCGATCGATGATAATTCCGAACCAAAGTACACGATTACATTAGTGCATCGAATTATTGTTTCGAAATATGCGTACGACTGGCCAAGCTATTTCGACGGTTACACCACCGTCGCATTAGCTACAATGAATAATAAACATGCACTCAATTGCTTTTGGAACTTTACTAATTTAATTTTTTTTATTTTTTAGACGTAGATTTGAATACTCAAAGTTACTTGCGTTATAAAAATTTAATATTTTGGTTTAAATTCATTTTCACTGTAGGTTCAGCAATTTTTATAGCTTTACATTATCTCACTATCGTACAGCATAAATAGGAATATAAACAAACGTCAGAGAAATAAAATTTTTTCCTAGAAAGAATGATATTTGCAACATAAAATAATTTCTTTTTCAGTTCAGGGTTTTTAGAAATGCTTGCGAAGCAGCGGGCATAGGTAATCAGCATTGTTAAAAGCAAAAAATATAGTTAGTATAGTACAAAATGTCTTGCTGCTGCATACACTCGAGCGCGCATATAATTTACGTTAATTATCTTCGCATTGCACAAGATTGTTTATAAAGCATATAACTTCTACGCGATCAATCTTCTATAGAATTAAAACTGTTATTAGCATCGAACGTATTGGAATTTCGAAAGTTCATCAAACACGTAGAAGAGAGGTTGAGAGGTAGAGAGAAGGAGGATATCAGAACTGCGCGTGAAAAGCCTCGTAGAAGAATATATACGAAAGAAGCGGTGGATCGTCGAAAAATTAAGGCCATCAGTTTGGGCCGATCGCGCATTCCATTGTGCATGTGTTTCGAGCGGCGCTATATTTTCTGCCATGCTGCGCTATTAATCGATTGATCGATTCTCCTGTTGCTGCTGCTGCTGCTGCAAAAGAGCAAAGGTGTGCTCGCGGCTCGGGCGCAGTCAAGGTTGCTGCAACTAACATTGCGCTCGCGCTGGGAAAGATATTCACGCCAGATATAAAGGCTACATAATACCATATACTTATACCTCTGTTGGACTTGGTTTGCATCTGTTATCCTGGCACTTTTGTGCATTATATCCTTATACCTTTATACCTGCTGCTTATGTATACTTATATATTTTATACACGCTCCTTTTCTATTTCGTGATCTTTCTATATATCCTCGCGATCTTTATACATGCACCACTAGGTCATGGTTTCATATTCTTTTTTAATGTTTCTCTCACGAGACTCTGAAATGAGCATAATTGATAGATTGATTTAATAGCTGTAAATTGTGCTGAAAATGTCATTGTTTTTTAGATTTTTTATTACATTACCATTTGAGAGCTATTATTTATAAAAAAAAATGTCTAAGTACGGCTCAATACAACCTTAGAAATGTTATCAAACAAATGGCAAATCTCACTAAAATATATTTATTTTTGTAATTCAAAATAACCTGGCACCAAAAAGATGGTTTAATTGGGTTTAAAATTTAAAAATAAAATAATTAATTTAAACATTTTTTGTTCACTCTTAGATAACTTCACGACTCAAGAAAAAGTCCATTGACAGTTTCAGAGAACTTCCCATGCAAAATTACCCATGATTTTTTAAAGAAAGATTCGAGTAGCCAATGTTTCAATTCTTTATGGTGGTTTTATATTGAATATAATTATGTTTTATGAAGAAGTTAAAAATAAAGTAAAAGCAAAATTGAAAATAAAGTAAATAAAGGTAGAATGAACACTCCGATAGCGCATTAATTCCAGTCTTTATATTTGAACAATGATTTTTTGGTGATTTCTACCACTGTAATTTATGAATATATGCGTAGTCCAGAGGATTTGAATACGAGCACGAACAAGAGTTATACAGATGCTACATCTCAGCGGAATGACACGTTTCTCTCGTTTTGTGTAAAGGCAAACAAACCTCGAGCTCCAATGATCGAAACAAAAAATAATAATATAGGGTTTGATAATTATCAAAGATTTATTTATTGGATTTCGAAAATATCTTTTGTTGAAAATATTATCAGCTATTAAATTGTATTTCTGCATAGCTTTTCTTTACTTTGATTCTATAGTTAATTCTCTTTTTTCTTGTATTTATTTTTCAAAATGCATGCAAAAGTTAGATTATTTGTAAAAGAGCAATCAAGATACATTGCGTCACTAGTAATTCGATTCTATACTTGTGCAATGATAGAAAACTATTTTTTAATATTCTCGCTGCTATTTTTCAATTTGAAATGCGTTATTACGCAGATATTAGACGATGGGAATTATAGATTTTACTGAAGTTCTTTGTAAGTCTTATTCTCAATTATCTCGAGTTAATTTCGTGAAATATATATCACAATAGAAAAAAGTCTGTAATTCGTGATTGATGCGTCGTTACATACACGATGTATGGTCGAAACCCTCGAGGGAAATTATTAGCGTAACGATTCAGCAAAAGAAAGTTTATATGTAAAAAAAAAAAAAAAAAAAAATAGTTAACGAAGCTATTTTGGCCAATTAGCAAGTTAGTTTCATCGATGATAATAATATTTCTTACCTGCACTAAATTACGTTTTATACACACGAATTATGTTGGTAGAAAGGCATATTGTTTGCTGCAACTTGTTCATTCATGTAGTTAGCAGTTGATCAATTTTGACAGATCATTATGGTCTCAGTGTCTCTTTGGACTTTTAAACCCAACAATCATATTCAATAATTCTAATTATGTTGAAAGATAAATTTCTGTCGAAATTACTGTAAGAGTTCTCAGCCATTGTACACTTTTGTCGCGTCCAGATACCTTACTTTTCTTCCAACGACTATCAAACTTGGTAGTCATCATCTTCATCGTAATGATTGCAACCAAAGAGAGTCAGACTCTGCTCACTGTGCACTTGGTTGTTGTATATATTTTCAGCTCGAGTAATACTTACGTTGTGTATGTGCGTTTGTGTATGTATATATAAGTGTAAGCATATAATGTAGTTGTATGAGTGTAGTGGGCTGCAGGTCACTCACCGAATATGACTCGTGAACATATATGTATGTAGATACGCAAAAGGGGAGCCCTTCATATATGAGCATACCCTTTTTTCTTTTCTCTCTATATATTGCGGCTTCTTGCGTATACATACTGAGTCTCATCATGGTCTCGTTACTGTTTTTTTTTTCATTTTACTTTACTCCATTCATATCGCATCAAAAGTACTGGCCAATCTTTCAATACATTTATACATGTTCGCTTGACTTGATTTTAATGGAATTTACCATGTAAAAGCTAGTCCATCGTAGAGAAGGGTTCACATGAGCTTGGTAGATTTTAACTTCATCGAGCACGTGCTATGTGTGTTTAGGTATGACATCAATTGATCGCGGTTGTTTAAATTAATCCTGGTAATTGCTATGAATCTTTCAGATCAAATGTCAAACGGTTACTGAAATTGTGCAAGTATAAAATCAGACTCAATGCAAGATCAGCTCTGATGAATGCTATAGTGAAATATTACCGATAATTATAAGTTTTATCCTGTCTCAGAGATAAATTTAAACGAGCGATGACGAGTACAAAAACCAGACACTTTTTGAGGGTAAAAATATAAAGGAAGTATTGACAACACTGAAAAAAAATCTAAGAGATAATTCCAACAAAAGTGGACAGCTGGGTCAGAAAAAAATAGTTTGCTGCAGCGAAAAATTTAGCAAAATATAGCATTGAAATATAGCCTAATAATTTTGACATGTGGGAATTGCTTCTCAGATTTTTCAATGTAGGCGTGGAAAGTAAATATCTTCCAGTATATGACCTTTCTTTAAAAGATTCTTCTGTAAAAAATTCTTTGGTATAGTTCTAATTGCTTTTTAAGAAAATATTCGTAACTATAAATAACATTTATAGGTACGAGGAATAAATTCCTCGTGTAATTAGTCGCGAATGTACGCCGTTGAGTTTAATTACTTAAGCGACTCGATAGCGAGAAAAGAACTGTCAGTGGCACGTTGGAGAAGTTTGATTGGGACCTTTTTACAGACTCGAATGAGTCTTGCGCCTGCTGCATGAGTTTTTCCGCAATCAGCTTATTATACGGTACTCGCGAGCTGTGCGCGTCAATTATTCGCCGAAATCATTGTGCGAGCCTCAAAAGATGCGAGCCTTTTCGTGGAAGCTTTCGTGCAGTACCAGTACATCCAATGTGTTAATTGGGCCTCTCCCGTATACTAGATAGGTTTTTGTATTTTCCGACCAATCTGCAGTTTTTATACTGAAGCACTGTAGCGTGGCGTGACGTGTACTCTAACAAATCTCATTTTTATGCGTCATTTTATATAGAGAAGCTCGTGTGCCGACCCTTCAGGAGTTCAGATACGAAAATTCAAGATTGTATGCTTCGATTACGCACTTCCGCTGAAATTTATTTATCTCGCGAGTGTACACGATTGAAATAGGATGCAAGATACACGTGAAAAAAAAAGTTATATTGCATCGTCCCAAAACATTCCAGGACGCGTCATGTCTGTTGTGTCTGCCTCGAATCGAATGCGCACATATAAGAAACGAAGCTCAAGAAGTCGTTCACTTCCGAAATCGCTCGGTGACTTGGCTATAATTCGACGTCGCGTTGCGTCGTGCGCGTCACAATAACAGCAAACAATAAATATATTGTACGATGTGGTAATGGTTGGAGCGCGCAGTCTCCTCGTCAAAACATTCGATAACATCGGATATTCTCTCTTTCTCTCTCTTTCTTTCTTTCTTCTCTCGTTTACTCTCTCGCTTGGTATTCTCGCTCCGGAAGAGAATATAAAACAATAAAAATGCAAGTATAAACACGAACGAGAGCGAATGAATGCACCGAATCCGGTTGTTGTATTTATAATAACAATCAGGTGATACGAGTACTCTTAGAGATTCTTTTTTTGCCAGTGCACGCAGTAAACGCATACACGCACACACACACACTCGTATATACAATTGCGTATATTGGTATGTGTTTGTGGATGTTTGCGTGCGCGTCTCTCTGTGAGCAGGCCCGGCTATATTTAACGACAAAAGTGTACCGCGTCAATGACCTTATACATGCGCTCTCGTGCATAAGTGTATACGTATGTGTTTGTCTGTATGTACGCATATATGGTTGATTCTCCCGAAGTCTGCTTTTTGCATGTCTACATGCCATGTTCTTAAACTAGTGAAGATAAGCCAAATCTGGATCGGTCGTTCATTCAATATTGCTGTATTCTTCATGATTGGACATAAATATTTCAATTTTTAGTGCCAGTTAAATTTGCCGTGAAGATATACTTGCCAATATGTCACCTCCGTGGCATGTCTAGATGACAAAATCAACTCTGTTTGCATATACCATGTATTCTCATAAGCACCTGGCCCTATAATAACTACGAGACCCGGTTCTATACATCCAAAGTAAAGT
>CACVKI010139612.1:0-16230 GCA_902732785.1 Trichogramma evanescens | reverse complement strand
CTGAATATGTATCCGAAATTGTCCTATGACTTCTATATCAAAAGTTGATTTTGACGCCTATCACAAAGCTTCCTCTATGAGGAAGCAAAAATGAAAAATTGTATCATTGGGGGACCTAAACGTGAACTTAGCACAGTCCTGTAAAAAAGCATACGATACTTGTGACTCAAGTAGCCCATTCTTTTCACGACACTAGCATCCTCTTTACGCACGGGCTCTAGCCGCGCTGTGTAATAATGGCCTGCTTAAGTCAACCGATTCTAGTACTTTACGATGCAAGGGCTATAAGTAACACTTTACGACACGTGCAGGAAAGTGTTCCCGATGGCGCGAGGCATTTTATAGCACTGGACTAAGTTCACACTTATGCTCCCTTTTCCGAGTTGTAAGCCGCACTTTCTGGTACCGCGGAGTGAGAAATGAGTTATCTGTATCATGTAAGTCTTTTGGGGATACAATTCTTCGAAACTATATTTTACATACAAGAATTTGTTTTATTTTAAAAAAGATTTTAAAAAAAGAGAAAATATCAAAACAGTCTGTTCAAGAAATTTTAAAATAAATTATTTATCTATAAAAAAAATTCTCATAAATTTCTAATGGGTGCTCAGAGAGAAATATCGGAAAAATCGCACGCCAATAGTTTGGAATACTTCCGTAGCGCTCGCTACGGAAATATCCCCTGATATTTCTCTCCAAGTGGAATGCATTAAATTTAATTGTTTAACAAACTAAGTTGGTTCTATTTGAACATTTTTCTATGCCGAGGGGTACTCTTAAAGAAATCGTATTTTAACTGTTATTAATGGCAATAATTCAAGTTTGTAAGAAACTGATTATAGTGTCGCTCGAGCACAAAAAGGTAACTTTTTAAGCTCAGGGCCAAAAAAGGCTCGAAGTATAATATGTAATGTAATAACATGTACTTGGGCTATTTTCGCCTTTATAAAAAAAAACTTAAAAAATATCTTTAAATTTAAAAACATCTTTTTCCGCACTTATTTAACAATAAAGTTAACCGAGAAAGAAATATTCGAAAAATTTTTCAATTGAAATGTACATTTGCAAACTATTTTATTTTTTAAATACATCTAATTGTTTAGATACAACACATAAGAATTTTTCTTAATTAAAAGCAATGTAAAAAGTACTTTATTATTTATAATTGACTGTATTTGCAAAGTTATTAGAATCGCTTCATATATGTTTGAGTAACAATAAAATACAAATATGTTTAGTATTCAGGGGAAATTTGTACACAAAATTTTTCCTTTTCGTACACGAAACTTCAAATAACCCTAGAGATCTCTAGAAAAGTATGATTTTCGTACACGAAACTCAAAAATCTCTAGGATTTCGTGTACGAATTTTTTCCTGAATAGACACTTCGTATACAAATATATTCGCGTAGCATATAAAAAAAATGTAGGATACAAATTTTAAAAATATTCAATTTTTGCCCTGACTTCGGCGTTTTCTTGATTATTAATTTTTAAAGTTTTTTAACTTCGTGAAAAAATTTTCGTACAAAATCGTACCACCCTGTTCAAATTAACAGAAAGTGATGGGTAGTTTGAGAATGTATGTATGTCATTATATATCTATATACATATCCGAAGAAGATTACTCTTGTGTATACTGTACTATTTCATTTTATCATATTTGTACGATTTTAACCGAATAATATTCAAGATGAATTGTTTTCAACTATGATGGATAAAGATTATAATTAAAATTTAAACGTATTTAATAAATATTTTCTATTATTTATAAAATCGGATGCTAGAATACAAATCGAAACGGTCGAATAATTTTTTGTGAATTTTTTTTACGAAGGCCTGCAAATATCGATATACGTAAGTTATACAAATAAATTAGTAAAAGCAAAGACATTTAAGTTTTCCAAAAAAATTAAAAGACTACAATCTTTTGAAGATGCAGAATACAATTGAGTATGCGTTTAAAATTTTTTTATAATAGCTTCATCGATTTCAATAAATGATTAAATTTCTAAAACAACATAGAGTTTATGAATTACCTGATATTGGAGGTGGTTCAACTAATGCAGCTGGTCCAAAAAATGAAGGTAAATCACTATTAGTGGTGATAGGTGTATTGAGGTCGTCTAATTTATCTTTTTCGTCAGGAATTCGATTGCTTACTATATTTCCTAATGAGCATTGCGATTGATTATTATTGTCAGACGATTTCAAGTGACGCTTTTTCGTATTTTCCAGTGATTGATTGTAAGAATTATTAGATTCAAATTTTTTGTCAAGCTTTTGCTCATATGGCTGGCAATGAACTTTACGCAAAGAAGAACATTGACTAAGAGATGATTTTGAAGTTGCAACAGAAAATGAATTTGTATTCAACGATGTGAGTGTACGCGTTTGTAAACAGGTTGGTGCCGTTACCGTATCCGAGCCATTTGTCGCAACCAATGATGATGGTTCAGTCATTAAATTAACAGTGGCAATGCAACCATGTGCATCTGGGTTACATATAGTTGTGGTATTGTAAGTTAAACATGTATCAAAACTTAGTTGAACAGTTTGTAAATTAAAAGTTGCATGATGATGCCCAACAGGTGGCGAAGAAAGTAAAAACGGCGTTGTTAAAGCTGAGTGGCTGGGACAACCAATTATTTCGATGCTACTATCCATGGTCATTATCTTATAAACTGTTACAGTGGTTTCTACCACTCTGCACCACGTTAGAAGTACGAGTGTGACGAAGTTTCAATTCAACTGTCCGCGTAGTACAACATTTCGACTTATTCGAAAGTTGTAGAATTAGATCAACACATAACTGATGTAAAATGAATTAATTTATTGTTTAAATCTGTGTATGTAAGAGAGTTTGCATTTATCCATATACCTACATATGTTATATATATATATATATATATATATTGATTCATATATAGGTATGTATATATATATGCATAAGTATGATTTTATATACATATACTCAAAATGTATTCGCACAGAATTATTATTTACAAATATATACTGATAAATGTAAATGTTTATGAGTGAAATGTGAAAACTTGAAAACACTTTTCCGTTAAATAAACTGAGAATAATTTTAAATGTTAATACTTCGCTACTACGAATATTGAAACCTTGATAGTTACATACAGACTGAACTCTTCAACGGCGCACCCTGTAGTTTTATGAATGGACCGTAGAGACTGTCCCATATTTGGAAACGCCGAGCAGCTGCTAGCCAATCCCGCTCTTCGTATCAATCCACGCACAACCGTGTACGTATACATGAAATTTGCATGCAGCAGTCTACTCTTATCTACTACGTAACTTCTCGTTTAGACTACCTTTTCATATTATTCATTTTTAAATGCTTCGATTGCTAATTTTTAATGGATGAAATTTAGTTTATAGGAATTATACTAGAATTACACTGAAAATAATTGGAAACAATGACTGTAGATTACTTAGTCAATGCAAATGCTTTTTCATACGTTCTCCAATGACGTATACGATGTTGACGTCTACGGTCATTCATCGAGTTATCGATTTTTTATACTCCTTCATTCAATTTTACATGCTGTAGTAAAATTACGCTGTTTGAGGTGTAAATCAATAAATATATAATTTTGCGTACAATTTATCAATTCAAGTATTCGATTTGTACCGATTTCTTTTAATGAATATCATTGTATCTGAATTACGATGTACATTTGCTACACTAAACGTATTTCATTAAAAATTAATTTAATCGCTCAAATTAAATTGTTCAGTTTGAAGCATTTATTATTTTATTTACTCATCACTCGATATTTTTTATATCGATTAAAACTTTACAATTCAATGATTCTCTCAATAAATAAAATTTTTTTTTTATTATTGTAGGTGCTTTTTTTTTGTTTTTTTTTCTTATAATTAAAATGTTTAGAAAAGAAAGTTTAGCCTTAAAAATTATTTTGCTATTTCACCGAGAAAAAGTTTATAGTATTTATATTTGTAATATTTACTGTATTTAAGATATACTATTCAAACTTTACGAAGAATTAATAAATGAATTTTGTCATAAATTATTTATTTTAAAATATTATTAATGTATATGCAATGAATGTAATCCTGACTTAATACTGGAAACAAGACTAATAAAAATAACTATAAAAACCTAAACGAATATAATAGAAACATTACTTCAATTTTACAGGCTTTAAAGACTACAACAAGAAAACTGTCGTTTTATGAAATATTTTCAATACTTTATCCTGGGCGAGTACTCTATAATTTAGATATTTTTTTATTCAACCAAGGATTAATAGAAATTTTGCGATATATTCTCGATCTTTTTGTTTAAATCTTAAACGTCATTTTCATAAAATATATAAAAAATATAATAATAAAATCATAGAGACTTATAAAATGATTATATTTCACCAATCACCATGATAATAGCAAAATATTTTCCATTCATTTTTCATTTACAGTCACTTTTTCGAGATTCAACTCTTATATGTATCCTTCTTATCTTCGGTTCTGAGAAAACTCCGTATGTATAATATATAATAATGCACTCACGAGAATCTTTTTTTCTAAAAACTTTCATAAACTTTTTTTTATAAAAATGTATAAACGTATAAACGTTCGCAGAAGCCTATAACAGTTTATAAAATTTTATAAAAATTCATAAAAATGAATAAAGGTTTGAATTATAGTAATCAAAATGATTGAATCAATTTTTCTGGGAACGTCCTTGTGTTCTTTTATTTTTTATAGATCGAAAAGCGTTTTATAAAATTTTCGTCGATAGAAAAAGATTAAATTGCACTCTTTTTGAATTGAACTTTAGAAAACGATTTTTATTCAAGATCAACATTCTACTAATTATATCCTTCATAAAATAAGGCATAACTAAAAAATATTTATTATATTGCTTAAAAGTGAACAGCTACGAGTAAGAATAAGCGGATCTTGAACGCTACACCCAGAAAATTAAACAGTAAATCATATGTATTTTACACTATACTATCTTCTATTGACGAACTTCAAAAAAGAAAATATATTTTAAAGACTTTCATTGACTTTTAGAAAGTTTTTATGAATTATTTTAACTCTTATAAACAGCTTAGAATTTTTTATAATAGTTTTAAATGTTTTATGTTTTAAAACTAGTAGTACGAAAAGCTATGAAATTTAAAAAACTTTTTAAAAACATAATTTTTTGCAGGAACTATTTTATTTGGGAGGTATTGAATATTTGCTTAAAGTTAAAATATGAGCTTAAAAGGAATACTATCGAAAATATATCAACTATGTATTCCGTGCGTGTTCTCTGGCGAAAAAAAAGAGGAAAAAAATTAACTATATCATGGGCTATAATAAAATGTAAAACTGTGAAGCTACTATCGATCTCAGACAGCGAATTTAAAACAGTTTACTACATTCTCATGTGTGTTATGAAGTGCAAAATAAAGTAACATTTTTTAAAGATTTTTACATTTTCTTACATATTATTTTAAGGATTTTGAGATTTAATTATTATTTCACTATTTCAAGAATATACAAAAAAACGCTATGAAATGAACTATACTGAAAAGTAAAATAGCGTAGAAATATTTACCATGTTTATAACAACTATTTTATTTTTTGTTGCCGTTCACAATATTTTTACATCTTTTATTTGAGTTTTTTTTCATTGCAATCACTTTTAAATAACAGCATAAAAACTTTTATCGTAGAACTAGATTAAACCAGAATAGTTGCTAACTTTCAGAATGATTTCTAACTTTTAAAATAAGATTATTAACTTTTAGTATTGACTCTGGTAAAACATGTTCAATTGTCAGAATTAAGAATGAAACTGCCAAACATCAATAAGAAAATGCAATGAAATGTAATTCAAAAAGTATAAAATGGAGAAAATCATTTTAAATAATTAAAGAAAAATAATCATTGAAAAATTCTCCACTCTTTTCAAGTAGAATGTTTTGTCAACGAATATTCAGAAATTTTTAAAATTATTAACATGCTTTTCTCTTTTGGTATTTGTTTTTAATTGAAAAAATTTAAGAAGAATAAAAAATGTTTAAGCATCATTTTCATAATTTTTTTTATTGTTAATGAAACACTCATTTTTATGTAATTTTTTAATTTATTATATTACATTATAGCGTAGGTACACTAGATGTGAAACGATTCGTTTACCAACAGAAAATGAAAATACAGTGTAGTAAGGGCCGCCTGCCTGTATAATTCGCGTCAATAAAATAATATTATACATGCTAGTATAACCAGAGTCCCTAATTCGCTCTGTTTACATTTTCTGTTGAGAAACGATTCATTTTACATCTAGTAGAAAACTAGATTCGTTTTTCAGTCCTAGACTTCAGCGTCATTACTGAAGAACCTTTATAAAAATTTCCTATAGGATCCTGCAAAATTCCTACTGGAATTCTATAGGACTCCTGTGGGAATTTCGCGGGATCCTATAGGAAATTTTTATAAGGGAATTCTGAAGAAATAATTTTTAGTGTCAGAATTAAAAAAAAAAATATTCTGAAAATATTGGTATAAATATGGTTGTTTTTTTTGTTGAAATGTAACTCCATGACTTTTTTCAGATTTTCTATGTAAAAAGTTTCAGAATCGGTAAAAATAGAAAAAAGACGTCCATATAGATTCTGAAAGCTACGAGCGACATCAGAGTCTAGAATCGGAGTCCAGCATCAGGACTATTTTTCCACGTACTATATATCTATCATACCGTATACATACTAACATTTCAAGGAAAATCCGTGGACCTTGTCCGCAGCCTTAATAAAAAATGTTGGAATCTTACTCGTGTTAATTTGACTCACGTATACTATATCTATAGCTTGGATTGTAATGTGTAATATGTTATATGTAATATGACTTTCAGACATCAGAGCCAAAAAATATTTTAAATCCATGTGTTTGATAGTGTAGAACCACGTGATTTACAGGCTAAATTAGATACTGTTACCCGAAAGCTTGAGTGACCTGTTAGACCTGAGCAGTATTGGCAATGCTACATCTGATCTACGTCCATATGAAGTTGCTCAAGGTAGCGTCTTAGTGCCTGCGCTCCATCTGCTTTTCACCGCCGATTTTCCTACTTACACAGGACACAGTCATGGTCAACTTTGAGGTCGACTCCGTCATTCTTACTACTAGCAGTTGACATTACGAAGTCTTGTATACACTCTAAGCTCCCCTTGGCAAACTTTCAGAGTGGTGAGATAAGTGAATAAATCGTAGACTCATTTCGTGGTCACGCATCAAACAACTTGGATTATAACTTCGAAAAATGTGCACTGACCGCAGATATATTTTGTCCAGTGAAACATGGAACGCTGTATGCTTATACATGTTCCATACCGACAAAATTTGTGTTCCAATAGACAAAATATCCTAATTTTTTTGGACAACAAGCTCCAATTGTATCTTGAGATCGTATAACCTATATATGACGCTCCCCATGAAGAGTAACAAGTTTGTGTGTTAATTTAAATGAAAATGTGCTACTGGGTATCCAGTCCTGGAGTTTCGCGCTTCTACTTCAAATGTCAAAATTATTGAGAGATTACAACTAAAAAACACTACGCAATTTGGTCCAAGTCCGTTCGTACATACCAAGCGTACATGTCGATCGTGAGTTAAAAATAAACACTATCAAATCGAAAATTCGATGTTTTCACACGAGATATAAATCGAGGCTTGAAAAACATCTAAATCAACTCGCTAAGGTCCTGAACAACAGGAAAGACACTCGTAACATAAAAATGAAAAATTAAAAAAAATGTTCATGACTGCTTCGTGAAATATATGTCTATTGTGTTCTTTTGATAATCGAATAATCTACCGAACCGAAGTATACCGAGGCGCCGGCGGTGGCACGCATGTAGTTATTCTTAATTCAAGAAAAAATAATAATGTACATTGATTAAATTATAATAAAATATATTTATTTCAACATAGGAACACTATCCGATCATTAATTTACCATTTAACGATAATTATTAATCAAATGAGTTCAACATATATTTCGCGCTCGTATATCTGTATGCTCGATAGCTCGTTTCAGCTCTGCGCTACTGCGGCGCCACGGTATATTTCGGTCATAGACTATGAGCGTAGAGCCCACTGAAACCAACACTGCAGCTAACATGCCTGCCGCACTGTTTTATCTACTAGACTTCGTAGACTTTCTCAAGATAGCCAACTTATTGCTGTTTTGATATTTGAATTTGCAACCGTAAATAACCAAAGATCCGACTCTTCCAACTTTAAATATGCTTCATACAATTTCAAACATCCAAAATGTTGCTTTAGCCTGGTCGATTCGTTATTTACGGTTGCGAATTCAAATATCAAAACAGCAATAAGTTGGCTATCTTGAGAAATTCTACGAAGCCGAGTCGATAAAACAGTGCGGCAGCCATGTTAGCTACTCGTTATGACAACGCTGGTGAGATGAAATAAGGTTAGCGCACGAGCGTAGCAATTGTAATGCGAACGCCACGGTGCCAGAAAGTGCGACCAATGACATCGAAATGTGAATTTATGCCCCGTAGTGTTATAAAAAATGTTACCTTATAAAAATAAATGAAAAAAAATTTGTTCGCAGTT
The DNA here is from genome assembly GCA_902732785.1 of Trichogramma evanescens. Classification (NCBI taxonomy): domain Eukaryota; kingdom Metazoa; phylum Arthropoda; class Insecta; order Hymenoptera; family Trichogrammatidae; genus Trichogramma; species Trichogramma evanescens. The sequence continues at coordinate 7,603 of CACVKI010139612.1, read as the reverse complement.
TTCATAATCTTTAGTTCAGCATTCATTTTGGCTAGTTCGAGTTATAGTTCCTTTATTATTGTTTTGTCTGAATTTCTTACTCATTCAACATTATGCACTGGCCTGCTAGTAGGGTCTAGTAGGTACTATTATCATAATTGATATTTAATACCCCTGATGTATGAAGTTGAATTAGTGAATAGGCAGTGTAACTACTTAGGCAAGTACTTACAGCAGTTTACTAGCAAGGGCAATATCTCATAGAAAACTAATATTAACTCACATCAAAACACTTAAAAGTATTTATATTAATGAACTAAAATATACAATTTCGTGGCTTTTGAACAAAAAGATCATACCACGAAATCTAGCCAGCGAATGGTCAATCGTAGTGGAGCAGAAAATGATTATAATAAAACAACTAAATCATAATAATCATAATAATACCCCTAAAACTATTGAATCAGGAAGTACTATACTGAAATCATTGATTTATAGATTGATTTTTTTTTAACTGAATTAACTCGTGTACTTGAATAGAAAATTTCAATTCTAATTGCTGTTTTTAAATTACTTTAGATTAATTTGTAAAACCAATTGTTCTGTCTCAAAATAAATTTTCAATTGAATCTATTCATTTTTTTTCTCGACCTTATTCAAACTTTTTACTGTTATCTAAGCATGCATAATAAATAATTAAAATTAATATTCCGAATTTTCTTATATTTGATTACTCCGAAAATATTGTTAAATATTCAAGTTTTAATATAATGCTTCAATTTTTAATTCTCTTGTGAATACATCTTGGTCTATTTGAAGGCTTGTACAATAAGAGTCGAGGCAATGCCTATGGACAGCGAGCTCGAACAAAACTCAAGTATGAAAACTGCAGTTTTCTTAGTTCTTATGAAACCACCACATCAAAATTATGGACGTGGGAAGTGAATCTATTTCCCCGAATTTTTACAATGTCATTCGGATTTTTTTCCTTGAGTTTACCATGAGCTCGAAAAACGATTGTATTTTTAATGCAAATAAAGTCGATCACGCCGAAAAAAAATTAAATTAATTCACTAAATTTGTGAAAATTTGACAAACATCTTACAATAACGTTTAAAAAGGTAAGAGAGATTCCAAGTGCTCATTGAAAGAGATATAGAAGTCTACCAAAACATCAAAATTTCAATCCAGTTTTCTGAAACTTCTACTGAATATTTCTCCAAAAGGTTCTATGGCGACCTTAATTTTGAAGTTCGTCGCCATAGAGCCTTTTGGAGAAATATTCAGTAGAAGTTTTAAAAAACTGGATTGAAATTTTGGCTACGTCCTGTATCCCCTTTGTTCAAACAGTTATAACGGGGAATCTTTATAATTTCTAAAATAATAAAATTACGGTATTGCAAAGAAGAGTGACATGTTCTGTTTCCTATACGATGAGTTTACCTATCATATTACAGTAAAATGTGCATAAAAATACAAAATGTTTCGAATTAAATTTCCAATTTAATTTTTTTATTCCTTCGAAAGTTTTGCTCATTTGAAATGTCTATTTGTTTAAATTATAGCTGTAAAAATACAAAATTATGTGTTTAATCAGCGTTCAGAAAGTAATCCATGTAAAACGAACCCCTCTAAATTATTTTTTTTCTGGACTTGATATGATTTGGCAATAATTAAAATTCACAGTTGTTCAAAATAGCATGGGGCATCTCCTTGAATAAAAAGGGAAACGTGCGGTTGTGCACTGCAACCCCTGAGCTTGTAGAAGTTTTCCAATTGCGAAGACGAAACTGATGTTTTAGATTGTAAGATTACAAGAAATTCGATAAGGTATTCAGAAAGACTTTCGGAAAAATTGTAAGTAGAAAAAAAAAATAAAATCAATAACAGTATGATTCATTCAATTGTTATGGTAAAATAAATTATTACTATTATTGAATAAAGAAATAGAAATTTGCTTCAAATTGATTTTATAAAGCTTAACATTTATAACAATGATCTTCGAATGAACTTACCTTAGCTATAATTATTTATGAAATAATGATCAAATGAATCATTGAGTTGTTAGGTATTATACTTATGAAATATAAAGAAAACTCTCGATAAATTTTTTGTCATTTTAATAATATGTATGATACTTTTATATCAATTCCTGCGTATCTCAAATACACTGGCTATATATAGTTTCAATGAATTTTATATTATATAAATTTTTTTATTTTAGTATTTTAAAGTCTTCTTGCATAGCTATTTTACACACACTTGCACATCACTTTCGAATAAAGTTTAATATTTATTTATATTCATAAAAATAAATTGAAATAGTTATAACAAGAATACTACGCAAAGATTTCGCATAGTTTTATTTCAAAATCACGTCGTCAATGTAAACATACACTAAACAATAAATAACTTATCACGAACAGTAAATAAGTTATAAAGATGATTCTGAAATTACGGTTCCTCTTCACTTAAATCACCACTCTCTTTCAAGATAGCAAAAAATGATTTTAAGGACATCAGAGCTATTACTTTACCACCCCTTTCTGCAGGTTCTTCATTTTCTTCCCAATTTAGAAAAGCTTCATTAGAGAGGATATTGCCTTCAAGTAGATAAGTAAAGAGCTTGTTCATAAGACCTAAAAGAACATATATTTGAAAATAAATGAAAAGATTAAACGAATTAAATGACATAAAATTGAATAATTTTATATTGAGCATAACATCTTGCAATTTTGGCCAATTTGAACTGTATGATCAACTTTATTTTTGGACTCATATGCTAGTTAGTGGTATTTTATCATTTTCAAGAGGTTTTAGGATTACAAATATGATTTTTGAGTATAAATTTAAATTCTAAAACAAATTTGAGATAACAAAACATAATTTAACAATTATTTTCATATTCATACGAGAAAAGCAAAATAACATTCAAAAATGAAAATTCAACTTTGAGCCCCTGTAAATTCGTGAGAGATGGATCTAGAAGGCTGAAATTTTCATTTTTCAATTTACTTTTTAACAATACATACACAATCTCAAAGTCATTATTTTGACACATCACGCTTGATTTTGAATAGCCCATAAATTTAACTTTGAGGGTGGTATTCATAATTCTGTTATGATTGATATGAATGATTGCTACTTCTACTACAAATTCACCCCTAATTTTCACAGTGATACGCGCACGGATGCTCTCCGCTCGCACTGGAAGAGGAGGGGTAACAGAAGTGTCCGAGAATAAACCAGGTGCATGAGTGAGGGCGCCACTGCTTCCCATGTTAATCTTTAGGGCTCTGTATAATGGTTTTGTGTTGCTAATAAATTCATTTCAATCAATAATTAATAATAGCCGAGCTGAAGAGTGTTGGGCCTTTGTAGCCCAAGTATCGGATTATATCAGCTTACTGAGTTTACAATTATGCCCCTTCTTTTGAGATATAAGTTTTATGTTTTGGGGCTGCAGGATGAATTTAGAAAAAAATTGATTTTCAGTTTACTCCAGTCGAAAGTTAATTTTTATTGGGAAATTCAAAAGCATGCACATATATAAAGCGAAAATAAAAGGCTCAGAACACATATTCATCAGCCTTAATTTCACCTTGGCTGATAATTACATATGAGGCTTTCAATTTTTACGCTCCTAACGCACGCAATCTACAAATTTTACAGCGGTGCGATCATACGTCAACTGGCCCACCGCTAAGTCAAAAAATTGAAGTCACGTAAAATATCGAGTGGGGAGCTTAAAATTTTCGTATAAACAAGGGCTTTCGAAATTTACTTAGCCGATTGAGGTACCCGACAAGCCAAATGAAAGGTTTTGAGCTCTAATTTAAAAAACCATATGTTGAAATGAAAAATAGCAAAAAAGTCCAAAAATTAGTTTGTTTGTCTCTGTCGAATTGGCCAATGTTTCGAAGACCAAAATAGAAATTTTTCTGAAATTCGATTATCAGATAATAGAGACGATGCCAATAGAGAGGTCCATTGGTCAACTGATAGCCAAATTTTAGGAAAGGTTAGTTATGCAATATAAGCCAATTGACTCATAATCTATTCAATATATAATAATTATTTCAAATATTTAAATATGATTTACCTAAAGGATGTTGTAATTTGTGTACGAAAGATTGAACAGCAAACAGACACTGAAGTTCTAAAGACTCATCTGCATCCACATACCGGTGGATAAGTTTTTGTAAGATGTCAAAGGTTTCAATCTTTAAATTCCATTCAAGACCTTCCTTATCTATATAACGTAAATAAATAATTATATCAAAACATGTTTGTAAATTCTTTCAAAAATATTGTTAAGCTTACGATATCATTTTTAGGTTACAACACCGGAAATTTTTTTTTTGTGCATACGGCACTAGGCCGTCCCCTTCAGAAGGCCTTAAAATCAGGCCAACCTCTTGGTTAGGCCTATTAATCCCCACAACTGTCTTGCATTCGCCCAGGTCCCCGGACCTGAGGGGCAAGGAAAAACCTTGTACCAGTGTACGGTGTACCAGTGGATTCACACTGAAGGTACACCTTTTGGGAAAACCCCACCCCGAGACAGCGGAGCCTGTAGGTACTTTTCCCGCCGAATACCCTTTCGGAAAATTCCGAAAATTTACTCGCCAGGAGTCGAACCTACAACTCCTTGAGCGGCGATGTTTCTATGACCAGCATGCTAACCACTGACCCATCGACCGCTCTGACCAGAAAAAATGAGAGAAATTTTGTACGTTTGTCCCGAAACAGATTAAACAATGTTACAGAAACGTTATAGAATCAATAAAATATAATCCAACCAATAACTTAAGAATAAAAGAGAAAATTTTTTTATCTTAAAAAACTGAATATTTATTATTTACGAACACTTTTTAAATTTTAACATTTTTGAAGATTTATGTACATATCAAATCAAGTTTGATTACTTAAATAATCACGAGTTCAACAAATAAAACGTTTCGAAGGATCAAATTAGATTTTATTGATTATTTATACAAAAAATACTTTGACATTACTGTAAAATTTGGATTGTTTAACTGAATTTTGTGAGGTATAGTCGAAATTTAATTTCGGTAATATTCCCTGGTAGACATCAAAAATTTTTTTGGCATTAATGAAACATTTTTTCGACCATTTATTGGGTAAATCGCCTTATTGGTCATTTAATGACCAATGAATGGTCAAGAAAACGTTTCATTGATGCTCTGAAAGGTTAAATTTCTACTAGGGATTGAAACGTTAAGATTAAGGAAACATAAAGTAATAAGTAAAAAGTAATAAGTAATTTATAATGTTTACTTACACGTTACTGATTCTAAAATAGCCGTCATGAGCAGTCTAATAAATTTTGGATGTTTGGAGTTGGTATTTAGTTCAACCTGAAATTTATTTTTCAATTAATAACAACTTTTTCATACCATTTTAAATTCACTTATATTTAATGTTCAATGTATTATCTTAATTATTAAGTTTGTGTATATATAGCGAGGCATGTATAGGGGTATTAGCTGAAAATGTTCAAAAGAGTTTAACGTTATTTTAACTTTTTCTCACGGGCACTTAAAACCCACAAACAAAAAATTCTTTTTTAAATCATTCCTTATTCTTTCATCCGAAAAATCAATATGTTAATTATGAAAGAGTTTTGACAAGTTTGAAACGTAGTCGGAATCACTTTTTATCTCAGAAGGAACCTTTTGAAAATAATTGACCCCGAGGTTTTCGTCAAAAGTTACTTCTTGACCGTAGTCCAAGTCAATAGCTTAACTTTTGGATTTGCAGCAATATTCGAATGGCTCTCAGCAGTCAATTTTGCCTATTTCAAAGTTTTAATCGATTCAAAATTAATTGCTGCAGAACAGTCTGAATTTTGTTGAAAATCACAAATATTGCAATTTTTTTACTTTTATAATAGCTAAGATTCATTCCGAGAAACATCGATCCTTTTTTAACTCCGGGTTATTTTTTTGTGTATCATAAAGTAAAAAATGGTCTTATCCAATAATTTATTATTAATAATCAAATCGAATATACATATATTCCTTACCTTAATCCAATCACATATTTCATCAAACTTTGGATTTTTCATTAAATCAAGTAACTTTTGATGAATTTTTTCTGCATTCATAAGCGGATTGTCATTTTGCATGGGAAGAATTAAAAAATCAAGATTCTGAAAGAATAGAGTATAACTTTTAGTGTCGTACATTAAGAATATAAAAATATAATAAATCTCATAATAATTATTATCAAATATAAAATAAAAACAATTGATTTTTGGAATTTTCAATTTTGTATCTTAAGATCACATCGATTGTGATAATCACAGTTGATGTTGCCAGCTTCACATTCAAGACCCCTTTTCCGAATGATAACGAGTTTTTCAGTCGTATTTAACCTCATTCCGCGGTACGATTGTATCACTCATTTCTCAAATAACGGGGTATAATATGAATTGATCACAATTATATAATTTGGGTAAAATATTCGTGACATAGGAAACCCATCGAGTCACAAAGTATTGCTCATGGCATATGCGTTGAAAATTACTATTCTGGTACCATATAATCTTCATAATACTCACTGCATTATTGCGCTAACATCAGTTCGCGAGCTCAAAAAAGGTGAATTTTATCAGTGAATGGGGCAGAAATGTAATCTCAGCACTATTCTGTAAAATTTCGTATGCTATATGGGCTTTCAGGAGCACTTTTAAACAGGGTTTTAGCTAGTGACCAATACCGACTCGTCTGTCCAACCGCCAACCAACCAACATTTTTTGCTGCTTATCTGTTCCTAACTTCTAAAGCAATTGAATTTCTATCTATATTTGAATTTAATGATTTATGAGTTATTCTACGATTTTTGATAATTTTTAGAAAATGACTGAATTTCAAAGTTATCAAGAAAATACTAAAAAATGTATTATTAATTTAATGCGCAATTTAACTTTTAGAATACCGGAATAAACTTATGTGCACCTACCTACAGGTTGAATCACTTTTGATTCGTAATTTTTTTTTTCATTGGCTTGAAATTATTTAGTTTTCCTGTGCTTTATGGTCTGTAATTTTGAACTAAAAAAAAATTCAAGTACTAGCACTTGACTACTACTACTACTACTACTACTAATACTTGAAAGTACTAGTACTAGTTAAAACATAGTGCTTTTCGAATATGTCATTTTTTCAAGAAGTTACTCAAATGTCTTGTTCTCTTTAAATATAACCAAAAGTTTTAAGTAAAAAATAAGTATGTAGAATAAAGATTGATTAACTTTAATGAATAAAATTTAATGAGTAAAATGATTTCAGAGTTAGCAGAAGTATACGAGCATTTCCGAAAAAAAATCTTCCGTTAAGGTGATGCCGAAGCCCCGATTTAAATCGGCCGAGCACAGAAAATGTATATTTTAATAACTTTTTTTCCAGGCTGATTTTCGAAAAACGCCTCTGTGGAGCCCTCCGTATTGATGCGGTGAACAACTGTACCAAATTTCATCCCATTTCATGCAATAGTTTTTCCGAAAAAAGGGATCGAAATTTTTGATTTAAGTTTTCAGGCTCCAAAATTTCGATCCCGTTTTCCGGAAAAACTATTGCATGAAATGGGATGAAATTTG